>CABHPH010140938.1:785-23853 GCA_902168325.1 Peromyscus nudipes
TTGCGCACCCTGCTCCGCCTCCTCCCCGTGCCGGGAGGGGGCGCCGGGCGCGCCTGCGCTTTGGCTGCCTGTCGGTTGCTGGGTAACCGCGTCAGGGAGGAGCCGACGCTGTTCTACAAGGGCGCGGGGACCCACAACGACAGCTGTCCCTGAAGAACCCTGGTAACCGGGAATTGAAGTGGAAGGCAGTCTGCATTTCTCGTGTGTGGTCAAGAAGGAGAAAATTCTCCCCAGGAAAGGGAGCGTTTTGCAGGTTTTTCAGGGTTTGAGGTGCTTTCTATTTTTTGCAACAATGCCCCAGAAACAGACTCGTAAGCAGGTAATGTCATACTGTGGCCTGCGGTCGGTCTTCTGATGACCTCTGACCTTAACCGCCGATTATTCCCTGTTGCTCTCCAGCCCCTCTCTCTTGTGACTCCTGGCTTGTGTTCCCACGGCCCTGATTCTCCTGTCCTCCTCGCCCATATTTTCCTGAACCCTCTGTCATTTTACCGTTAACTGCATCTGTCTTCCTTATTATTTCCACCTCTTCACTTCACAGACCCAGCCTGTCCAGTCCACCCCCCTGAGCCCTCCCACCCCGCCTCCCTTCAGCCCTTTCCTCATTGCCTTCTCATTCTTGTCCCTAAGGACTTTGTCCAACACCCTGCTGCATGGTTAGTGCTGAGCTGAGTGTGGGGACAAGGGGCCATTTGTCATGTGGGAGCTCAGAGAGGGGGCACAAGAGAGGACTGTACAAGAGATATGAAGCAGATCGTGTGCGGGAGTTTAGAGTGAGAAGTCAGAGAGCGAGAGTTTCCAGAAAGACCCTCTTCTCACCCATCTTCCCTGCCCTCAAAGTTGCCTCCCTATGAGCCTCTCACCCACTCAACGATGCGAATGTTGTGTCTGTGTCATCTGGCAAGATGGCATCCTTCTCACAGGAGCTTGGAATCACCCCCGCCCCCCAGCATCACCACAGATGACAAGCTAGTCTCAGGTTCTCAAGGAGCATTCTGGGATATAAAAATTCTGTCCTTCAGAAATTGCTTTTCTAACTATCAGGGCTTTTTTTTTTTTCCTCCAAACTTTTCTACACTTAAGCCTAGGTGTGTTGAGGTCTGGAGAGCAAATCTGTATCCATGATATTTGTGACTTTACATATTTTGATACATATTTTTGCATATGAACCTTGTGTCCTCTGCTTTTCTTTCGCTGGCCACCTACAGCTGAAGAACCTATCATTCTTAGAGTTCTGTAGCCATTGAGAGGTTATTCTGTTCTTGTGTTGACCATGCCCTAGTTTTATGTTGAGACTGAGCTGTATTTTGAAACTCTTGTAGTGTGCTTAAGGCAGCTGGCCCTTAGTTCATAGGCAGTCTGTTTTAACTTGAAATTACCAAGGTCTAGCTAGTTATATATAGTAAAATGGATCATTTTATATGATCCTTTTGTATGTATAAGAGTTAGACACTTATACAGATACAATTAAAATATAGAATATGTCCTCTATTACAAGAAATTCTCTGTGCCTTAGTCCACTTGTGCTCTCCCTGTCCCCTACCCCCTGACCACTGGTCTGCTTTCTCACCACAAATGAATTTTTTGTAGCAACTTGTAGTTTTAGTAGGATGAGTGTCTCCAGTCTCATTAGGGGAAACATCAATGACTTGTTATGTTAAGTTGAAAACAGAGAGTTGACAACAGATAGGGAGGAGATCAACCTAGGTCAAAGGGCCCTGCACACACCAGCGCTGTCTGCTGGAGGGAAGGGGTATTTCAGTACACTACAAACTAGTGTGTTGTAAGAAAAGGCTAGGTTGTGCTAGATTGTGTTTATCATGGTCTTGTCTCGGTGAAACTCAATTCAGATCAGTATTAAGGTATGCTGAGTACCGGACATGCTTGAGACATTTTCTCTGTCTCCCAGTATAATAGATAGCAGACAGATGAAGGATTCCTGGGGCCGAAGGAGAGAAAGGCATGCAGGTTGGAGCAGTAGAGAGGCTTCAGAGAGGAGACAGTAGCACTCGGAAGCCCACAGTGGTGAGGAAAGGTCAGGATTGGGATAGTTAGAGGACAGAAAGAACCTTAAACTTTCAGTTCATGTCACACCACTGATCAGGTCTTTTAGTACTTTCTTCTTTTAAAGGTGTGTGTGTGTGTGTGTGTGTGTGTGTGTGTGTGTGGCTACTTAGACCAGAGGCATCAGATACCCCTGGAGTTAGAATTTCAGATGGTTGCTAGCCACCCAAGGTGGGCTCTGGGAATCAAACTCAGGTCTTCTGCAAGAGCAATGCATGCTCTTGATAGCCTCACTTTTTAGAATTTTCTGTTGCTCTCAACGTCTCAAAAGTCTAACTGGATTGCTTCGTAGGACCCAGACAGCCCCAAATAGGCTGCTCATTGCTGCCCAGTCCACTTCAGACTTATCATTAACCACATGAAAACTCTCCCATCAGTACACTGACCTGCCCTCTCCCTGCAGAGTGACATCCACACTCTCTTTCTCCTTCAGGTTTGTGGCTGGTACAGTCTTTCCCATCTGCTGCCATCTGCTTCACTTTGCCCTGCCCTAAATTTCCCTTTTCTTTCTTGTGTGTCTGTCAAGTTTCAACACAGTATTCATACTTTCCTATAAAGGACTAAGTCCACTTTCTGGAAACAGACCACTGTATAAACTCTTTTGTGGCAAAGCTCAAATCTATATTCTTTTCATTGCTGCTCTCCATTTCTTGGATACAAACTTGCATATGTTTAATTCTGAAAAGAAACTGGTTGAATATTAATCTGAATGCATGAGCTTGTCTTTGGGAGTTTTCATTCGAGTGTGTTTGATAGGCGGGAAGGAGTAAGCCTGGATGGAACTAATAATAACAGGGAGCTTAGCGGGACCTGGTAACATGGAAATGCATGTATAAACATGCTCTTCTGGGCTCCTGTGTGTGTGGCTGCTTTGGCAGCAGGCAGGGCTGTGAATGATTGGATTGAACTATGTTCATCTGTGGCTTAGGAGATGGGTGGAAGGGACTAAGAGGTTGAAACATCCTCATGAGGTAACTACTCCTTCTTACGCAGTAATTACAGATGAGCTGTGTACTCCATGCCAGGGACTGTCGTAGGTATTGGCGACACAGAGAGAAATCTCTCTCTCTCTCTCTCTCTCTCTCTCTCTCTCTCTCTCTCTCTCTCTCTCACACACACACACACACACACACACACACCCCACGTGGAGGGAAATTGTCAATAAATAAATAAGTAAAATGTGGTGTGTTCAATGGAAGACGGTGCCAAGAAGAAACACAAATCAGGGTGATGTAGTTATACATTCGGAGTCAGATGATTATAATTAAATAAAGTGTTCAGACTCAGCCTCACAGAGGCAACAACAGAGCAAAGACCTTCAGGAAAGGCAGGAGGTATGGCATCACTGGGGGTGGGGGGAGTGAGGAGCCTGCCAGACGGTTGGCATAGCAAGTGTAAAGCCCCTGAGGCTGGGCCCCACTACTCGTGTTCTGGGTCAGCAAGGAAGGCAGGCAAGTAGTAGGGATAAGGTCAGAGAGGTGTCTCTTGCCTCTCTCGACTTTACCCCCTAGCGTTAATCAAATAACTCACACCATATTAAATCAGTCATGATGGCACTCCATGAATCATAATTTGTAATTAAAATGCATGAATGCCAGGCACCATAAACCATGACCAGCTCCAAACATCACTGGTAATGCCTCAATAACAAACTGCCCTTCCTAAAAATGGTGAGCATGCCAGCTAGCTGTGTGTGTTATGCGCAGGAGCTTTACAGCGTTGCCAAACATTGCTTGGCAGCCAGACTTCTGAGTAGAAAACCAAATTAGAGTCTTCTGTGAACTCCAGTTAAGAGCTAATTTTAGTTTATGACTAACAAATTTTAGTACCCCTTTATAACTCAGTTGGTTATCATTAAAAAAAAAAAAAGTCTGGAATTTTGCATTGTTTGCTTATAAAAGCCCCAAAAAGGACTTACATCTAGACAACTTTGTGGTCTTCCAAGAACCCCCCCCCCCCCCGGGGGCAACACTTTCAGAAATAGTGATCTGGATGAAGAGTGACTGCAATGGGGTAAAGGGACAGGATTGGCGTGAGGCCAGAAGAGAGCATTAGATAAGTAATTTCTTCCTAGGCTTTTCTATCTCACTTCCTTCTAAATACCTCAGACTAAACCACTCCCACCCCCACGCCCAATCCATAAACTTCTTCCATCTAGAATGCTACAAAAACCTTGCACCTGCTCACGCCCTTTCGAATCCATTCTCTACACTGCATCAAGAATGATTTTTATTTTCACCCATGGTAGCACACAGCAAGACCCTGCTTCAAAACAAAAACAAAAACAAAAGCCTGGGCTGCTGAGATGTCTCAGTGGGAAAAGAGGAACTTGCCATCAAGCCTGGAAACTCAAATTCTATCCTGAGAACGCACATGATAGAAGGAGAAAACCAGTTACCAGGAGCTGTCCTCTGACCTCCACATGCATGATGTGGCATGCACACACACACACACACACACACACAAATAGATATATAAACACATAAATGTAATTCAAAACAAAAAAAACCCAAATCTTTTCTTCCTTCCTTCCCTTCTTCTTCTTCTTCCTCCTCCTCCTCCTCCTCCTCCTCTTTCTCCTTCTCCTTCTTCTTGGTTTTTTTAGACAGAGTTTCTCTGTATAATTTTGGAGCCTGTCCTGGAACTGGCTTTGTAGACCAGGCTGGCCTCGAACTCACAGAGATCTGTCTGCCTCTGCCTCCCAAGTGCTGGGATTAAAGGCATGGGCCCCCACCTCCAGGCCCCAAATCTTTTCAAACTGCCAATATGATTAGGCCATTCCCCCATTCAGAACTCTTTAGTGACTCCCATTGTTTTTCAAATAGAGTCCTGATTTTTAAGTAATCCGTCAGGGTCCTGTATGGACTGAGGCTTGCTCATGCCTTAAAACTTAATATGTGGGCCGGGCGTTGGTGGCGCACGCCTTTAATCCCAGCACTCGGGAGGCAGAGGCAGGCGGATCTCTGTGAGTTCAAGGCCAGCCTGGGCTACAGAGTGAGTTCCAGGAAAGGTACAAAACTACACAGAGAAACCCTGTCTCGAAAAAAAAAATTACTCCATCTCGTTTTTATGTGCTGCCCCCTATTGATGATGTTTTGTTTTGTTTTGACATGGGCCTCACCTAGCCCAGCTGAAGAGGGCCTTGAACTCCTGATCCTCCTGCCTCTGCCTCCCAAATGCTGACTACAGGCATGCCTGCCTTTCCCCTCCGTCTTAACCAGTCTTCAGATCTTCACTCATACATGTAATCCTAAGATTTTTAACTCAGAAACCAATCCCTACAATCTGTTCTGATGTCTCCTGCCCTTTTGTTGAAGAAGATGGGGCTAAAGTTCATATTCATTCATATTTATGTGGGGATTATTGTGCAATGTGCTCCTTTCTTCCATAGTGTGAATCATGGTTTGTAATTATTCACTTGTTTGTGTAATTGTTTACATTACATTGATCACCGTATGTCTTTCATGAGATTGTATACTCCTTGGAGCAGGGCTTGTGGATACCTTTTTTTACAGCTGTATTCTCAGGCTAACACAGTGGCTATCATGTCAGAAACGCTGAATGAATGACTGAGTGTTGAATGAATAAGGGAATTTGGTGGGGGTGTACCACACTGTGTCTCCTCACACTGATTCTGGGGGAAACAGGCGAGACTTCTGAGAGAAATATCAACATCAGGTTTGAACAGACACACATGAATCCAAAATGAAGAATAAGAAATAACTAAAGAAGTAAGACAGTGGTGGTGTGCGTGGGGGGGGGGGTGGTTCTTCAGAAGCCGAAGGAAAGAGTTGGCTGTCAGCCATGTGGCCGACTGCTCGAGTGTCAGTGGAGTAACCACTAAGACATGGCCTTCAGATGCAAGGATTAGGAATTCATTAAGGTCTTTGCAGAGAACAACTTCAGAGGTAAAAGCGAGACCGTGAACTAAGAGGCAGT
This sequence comes from Peromyscus nudipes, assembly GCA_902168325.1. NCBI lineage: Eukaryota > Metazoa > Chordata > Mammalia > Rodentia > Cricetidae > Peromyscus > Peromyscus nudipes. The sequence goes on from CABHPH010140938.1 coordinate 6,789, forward strand.
GAAGACCATATGGGCAAGTGTGTATTTTTTTTTTTAAGATGAAAGTAAAACTTGAATATATTAAGCACTGTGGCAAAAGATCCGGATGGAGAGGAGTTGAAGATAAAGGAGAGAAAAATTGAATTATGACTTGATCCAAGTTTCTGAGAAGGTGGGAAGGGATCCTCACAGACAGGACGGGGGGATGCTTTGAAACAGGGGAGAAGAAAGGATGGATGTTGACGATGATAATTTTGAGGTTTCGTGGCAGGAAGTTGAGAGGGTTTTTCTCTTCTCTTCCCCTAATAGTGTTACGGAATTCCTTCTGGAAGTGATAACTAGAAAACAAATTTTGCCAATGGCTGTTCCATTTTGTTATGATTACAGTCATGCTATTTTCAGAGTTATGGTCTGAGGTTTGTCATGCGCAATTATCAGATTACAAAACAGCTGTGAGCGTTTGAGGCCAGAACTTGGTCCCACCCCCACCCCCCATTCGCTTTGTAGCCTAACACATTGTTAGTGTTTGGGACATGCCAGGTATTGGAATAATAATGACAGAGCACTCTTGTGCTTATCATTGGGCTTTGCAGCCTGCAAGCCGATGCTGAAGAGTAATGTTGGTGCTTTGGCTCCAGCTGTGAGCAAGCCACATGAAATTGTTTCTGCCAGTTAGGAATGTGTATGGCGTGCTCAATCTTCCCAGTTACCGGGCACTGACAGGGTGCGTGGGAGAAGCAAGGAATGTAGCTGTTGATCAAACTTCAGTTCCTCTTCTTCGAGTGCCACCGTGCTCTGGATTCACTGGATTTTAATGTCCTCTGTTTATCTTGCCTCCCTGCTTTAAGAACCCTTGGGAGTAGGAGCTAGCCTAGCTCTGTTCCTTTAGCTGTTGTCCTAGGACCTGCCTCATAACTACCGGGTGGGTGAATGGCTGATGGCTGAGTGAATCAGATGAGTGGCTCAGTGGATGGTGGAGAGGCATGTATGGCACTAACTTCTTTCCGCCTAGAGAAGTTGTTCATGCTGCTCTTATCCTAGTAACAGCAGTCCAATCCCGCATACAAGGAGGGACCCTGACTCTGCTGTTTAGCTTAGGTCCCTCCTCCTCCTCCTCCTCCTCCTCCTCCTCACTATTTACCTCATATTCATCTTCTTATTTACTTGTTCTTTCTTTATCATGTATTCAGATCCAGCCCTGGAGTATAAGTGGGTCAAATAATTTGTGGATCCTTGACTAGACAGACACCTATGTCAAAGGCTTCTTGCCTTTGTAATGATTTTCTCCTCTCTCCCTAGAATAGCCAAGCTATTTCTTTTACTACTATAGGCCTAGTAAACTGTAAGGAATATGTACAGGCGGTTTATTTTTCTTCCAATAGGTTTACAACCATATAAACCCAATGTCAACTGAAAATATTGAGAGTCTAATGCATTTACTATATATCACTTGCCAAACATCATAATTTAGCAACACAGTCCATTGTAGAGTATCAGGTCCCTTAGCTGACTGGAAGCTTTGCCTCACCGCTGCTGCCTAGCATCTGAAGGAAGTATACCATATGGTGTGGCAGAGGAGGGATCAGCATTTAAAGTGTTGTCTGTACTGAATGCATATCACTTTCACCATCATAGGGTGAAGAAATGTAAGTCAAAGCATCATCAGCCAGAGGCTGTCTGTATTTTAGGTAAGAGAGCAGAGGTCCTCAAGTTAGCTCAAAAGAGGCAGGAGGAGAATGTGCAAAGTTTCTATGTAGAGGGCTGTGTGGGTATCACACAGAGGTACATCACATATAGATAAACGTATAGATAGCCTGGCACTGGAGTTGAAAAACCATTCAGTGCATTGGCACAGGAGATCACTTCCTAAATATAACACCAGCAGCACAGACACTGAGCACAACAATTAATAAATGGGACCTCTTGAAACTGAGAAGCTTTTATAGGGCAAAAGACACGGTCAATAAGACAAAAAGACAGCCAACAGAATGGAAAAAGACCTTCACCAACCCCACATCTGATAGAGGACTGATCTCCAAAGTATATAAAGAACTCAAGAAACTAGACATCAAAATACTGAACAATCCAATTAAAAAATGGGCTAAAAAGCTAAACAGAGAATTCACAAAAGAAGAATCACAAATGGCTGAAAGACATTTAAAGAAATGCTCAACATCCTTAATCATCAGAGAAATGCAAATCAAAATGACTCTGAGATACCACCTTACACCTGTCAGAATGGCTATGATCAAAAACACTAATGACAGTCTATGTTGGAGAGGATGCGGAGCAAAGGGAACACTCCTCCACTGTTGGTGGGAATGCAAACTTGTACAACCACTGTGGAAATCAGTATGGCAGTTTCTCAGAAAATTGGGAATCTACCTACTTCAAGACCCAGTCATACCACTCTTGGGCATATACCCAAGGAATGCTCAATCATACCACAAAGATACATGCTCAACTATGTTCATAGCAGCACTATTCGTAATAGCCAGAACCTGGAAACAACCTAGATGTCCGTCAACTGAAGAATGGATTAAGAAAATGTGGTGCATATACACAATGGAGTACTACTGAACAGAGAAAAACAATGACAGCATGAAATTTGCAGGCAAATGGATGGAACTAGAAAATATCGTGAGTGAGGTAACCCAGACCAAGAAGGACAAACATGGTATGTACTCACTCATAAGTGGATTCTCTAAAGCAGAGAACAATCAGACTGCAACCCACAGAACTAGGGAGGCTACATAGCAGGGGGACCCTAAGATAATTGTGGCTTATAGTAAGTTTTGGTTTTACTCAATTACTGGGCAAGCCTCAATGAAACATTTCACTCTTAGGATAAGAGTTTATACTGTATCAAGCTGATAATAGAAAAATAAATAAATAATAATAAATAATAAATAAATAAATAAATAAATAAATAAATAAATAATTGAAAGTTAAAAAAAAGAAAAAAGAAAAACCGTTCAGTCTGAAACAGGTGTAGAGATCCATGGCTTTGTCCACATTGCTCGCAGCCTCTCTACTTCTCCAAGCAACTATTTTTTTTTTTTCCCCAATCAGCCAGCATTTCCATGGTCTGCTCCCTCCTAACTTTAGTGTGTTTCTAGTTCATCATGCCTGCCTTTCTCTACCTCCTGAGCATTTCCATCACTACCTCCATCTAACTACCAGTTCTCTCTGTGGCACTGGTTCAGACTCTTAGGGAAGGAGTCTGATTAGCTTTGTGGCTTTAGTTTATGGAGTCTGTTATCAACATGAGAAAAGTTTCTAAGGCTCTCTTAGGCAGCCAAAGCTGAGAGCAGGGCAGTTTCCCTTAGAGATACTCTTTTTTTATTGGTTCCTTCAATGCAAAATATTACTTGGTTTACACTAAAGTAACTTTTGTGTTGTTTCTGGTAAATCTCTTCTTTCCCATGAATTGTGCATGAAGGGGCTCAGATTTCTTCTGGTCCAATGCCTTCATTCAGGCTGATATTTACATTACAAAGACTTATCCTTTACAAAAGCCTTTACTGTAGAATTTAAAAAAATAGCACATTTCTGTGTGAATTTTAAGATACCATATATTTTCTATATAACTCTTAAAGATGTTACTATAGGGGACTTATATTCTTGCCATCGTGAAGCAGTTAATCCTGACTTGCCTCCCACTGTGAATAACTATAAATGTGGACACAATTCTAAGGCACTGAGCCATGAGCAGCACAGGACATTGATTCCTGTAGGAAAGGAAACACCCAATATGAGTCACACATTTTACCCCTGTTCTCTGCCTCATGAGAATTTCTTGATCACGGCTTGGGGGTGTGTGTGGAGCAGAAGATAGATGTGATGGAGAGCATGGGAATGCAAGGGATGAGCTTTAGGTAACGGTGAGAACAGACAAAGGCTTTAAAGAGTCATCGCAAAGAATGAAGGACATCACTGTCTTAACGGATGGGCAGATGGGAAATCTCAGCAGAAATATAGAAACAATGGGAAAACACACTATCAGAAGTGAGAAGTTCATTGGATGGCCTGACAGCTATCACAGTGGCCTGTGTTGCTAAGCAAAGCATTTGGTATCTTAGGTGCATTAAATGCACTTTGACTTACAGTGCTTTCAATTAACAATGGATTTATCTGATGTAACTCTGTTGGAAGTGGAGGAACATCTGTATACTTGCAGTTTGCTAGGCCTGTAAAGGTACATTCTGGGTACATAGATGAATGGAAACAATCCAGTTTACAAAACAGAAAGAAACACGAGTTTTTAAAAAGGAGCTTTAGTAATCTGTGGCAACATATTGTGTATATTTGGGATATGCATGTTGTTGGACTACTAGAAGGAAAAATAAAAGAGGAAGAAAAAAATCTGAAGAAATAGTGTTCAGGGCTTCCCCAAATGATAGGAAACCTATGGGATGATGAGAAACTCAGTGAGACCAAGTGGGATAAATACAATGAAGTCAGATCCCTCATAATAACACCTTTGAAAACCAAAGATAAAAATGAAATCATTCACTCTGCCCCTGGACTATGCACAGCAGTTTCCTAAGAACTGCCCTCAACAGGGGCTGGCGCAGCCTGCCACTTCAAGCATCTTGGGGTTCCATGCTGCTGTAGAGCACTGCGCCTCTAGTTATGGGGAGCCAGGCAGTCTCTGTGGCCTTGGCTTGTATTCCTGCTGCTTCACTCAAATCCTCAGCCCTTTCCAGTTTGTTTCACCTGAAGTTGGAAGCACTCCCTAGGGGGCAGTTCCCAAGAATTCCCTGAAGGTGACGTGACCCTGCTCTGTCCAGTGCCCAAGGCATAGACAGAATAGACTGACAAGCCAGCGCTAGAACTTTGCACCCCACCCCTTTCTTTTGCCTCTGTCTACACATTTCCCACATCCTGGGAAGCCACTTCTAATCTGTCCAACTCCATGTTCTTCCTAGCGATCTTGTAGTTTCTTGCAGATCTAGTTCAACCCCTAGTACAAGGAGAGAGAGAGAGAGAGAGAGAGAGAGAGAGAGAGAGATATCAAGGTATCTGAGATGTGGGGGTGGGAAAAAAAGAAGACATATTGCTTACAGAGAACGGTGGTATAAATTATGTATTACTTCTCGATGGAGTCCAGACACAACGCAATTATGTATTTAAAGCACTGGAAGAATTACTAATAACCCAGAATTCTCTATTCAGTGAAACACCTCTCCTCTCAAGAAAAAGTAACAGGGCCAGTGAGGTGGCCAAGAGGGTAAAAGCACTTACTCTGCAAGCCTGAGAGTCCGAGCTCGCTTCCCAGAGCCTACAGTGGAAGCCGAGAACTGGCTTCAAGAGCTGTCCCCGACCTCCATCTGTGTGCGCTTCCACACACATGCACACTATTAATGATAAACAAAAAATAAATAATAGGTTCCTCAGTAAAAGGATGAAGCATATGTTAAGTAAACCAAAGCCCTGAGGATTTATTATCATTATTCATCAAGACCAGGGCGCATTGGTAATAGGAAACATGTTGGTAAAGGTAAAATACTAGCTTCCCCCACCCTTCTATTAATTTTTAAAGGGTATGGGACTATTTAGTGCAAAAGTAATTACACACAGAGCAGCATAGTAAAGACAGTCATACCAGTCAATACCTTCATCCAGGAGGCAGAATTGGTCAGGCTAAGGGCAAAAGCTCAAACCCAAGCTATATTGCCTACATGAGATAGGATTTAAATGTAAAGACATAAAGAGAATATAAAAAGATGGGGGAAAATGTATTGTGTAAGCCAGGGGTGGTGTACATCTATGACCTAGCATTTCTGAGGTAGAGGCAGGAAGATCAGGAGTAACACAGTCTTGTGGCTACAAGGTGAGTTCAAGACCAGACTGAGTTACCTAAGGCCTTGTCAATGATGATGATGGTGATGGTGATGATGATGATGATGATGATAGTGATGATGGTGGTGGTGATGATGATGGTGATGATGGTGATGATGGTGGTGGTGGTCGTGGTGGTGGTGGTGATGATGATTATGATGGTGGTGGTGATGATGAAGTTGGTCATGGTGATGATGATGGTGGTGGTGGTGGTGGTGGTAGTGGTGATGATGATGATGGTGATGGTGACAGCATGCAATGCAAGTGGCCAGTGTGAGCAGCTTTCTTCATTAAACGTAGTCACTTTCAAGATAAGAAGTATTCCCATTTTACAATGTTTCAAGGTGAATTCAAAAAGGAGGAAAAAACCCACAAAGTGTATGTACCTACTACTAGAACCTCAAAATATATGTGAATTAAGAATTGACAGAACTGAAGAGAGAGAGAGAGAGAAACAGAGAAGTAAGTGCAGATTTTAGCACTCTTCTCTCACTAATTGAGAGGTACAGAAAGTCTGAACAGTACCGTCAACCAACTTGACCTAGTTAACATTTATAGAACATTACACTCAAGAACTGTAGGGTTTCCAGAGATCAACTGTACACTGGGATTGAAAATAAACCTTAATGTATTTCTGAAGATTCAGCTCCTACAGATTTTAATTCAATTGAAATTTAATATATCCACGAGGACAAAACATTTCAGTTTTAGTTTAGGCAAAACAGTGTCAAACAATGTGTTCAAAACAGAGTTAAATAATACGTTCAAAATTTCCAAAAATTAAAGAACATACTTCTAAATGACCCATGAACAAACAAACAAACAAACCCACAAGAGAAATTAGAAAATACCTTAACTGGAGGTGATAAAAATATATAAAAGTTGTGGGATGCTGCTAGAGTAGGGCTTAGAAATGTTTATCTTTTTATATGCTTTATTGGAAAAGAAGAAAGGTGTAGATCAGTTTTCTAAGTTTCCACTCTAAAAACACACACAAGGGCCAGTGTGGGCTGGAGAGGCACTCAGCAATGAAGTGCCCGCTGCCCTTCCAAAGGACCTGAGTTTGGTTCCTAGCACACATATCAGGCGGTTCACAGCCGCCTGGAACTCCATACCAACACACATGTACACATAAGTAAAAATAAAACTAACTTTTAAGAAAAGAAAGAAGCCAGTGAGATGGTTCAGTGGGTTAAGGCACTTGTCAAGCCTGATGACCTGAGTTCAACCCCTGGGACCCACACAGTGAAAGGAGAGAGCTAACTCCCGCGAGTTATCCTCTGACCTCCACATGTGTGCTGTAACAATAAATAAACAAATGGGTGTAAAAACATTTAAAAACATAGAAAAATAAGCAAATCAAACATAAAGTAGTTGAATCAGTATTTATTTGACATCCTGCATTTCTTTGATGAATTAACTTATTTTATTGTTTCAGAGAACCTTGGAAAGAAAAAAGTTTAGCAGAGTCAGAAGTTGGTTTTTTGGAGTAGTAAAGTTGATTTTTATTATTTCTTTATTTATTTATTTTAAAGATTTATTTATTTATTATGTATACAGTGTTCTGCCTGCATGTATATCTGCAGGCCAGAAGAGGGCACCAGATCTCATTACAGATGGTTGTGAGCCACCATGTGGTTGCTGGGAATTGAACTCAGGACCTCTGGAAGAGCAGTCAGTGCTCTTAACCTCTGAGCCATCTCTCCAGCCCTATTTCTTTTATTTTTGAGATTATAATATAATTACATCATTTCCCCCTTCCCTGTCCTCTCTCCAAACCTTCTTACATAGGATCTCTATGAAATTCATGGCCTCTTTTTTCATTAATTATTGTTACATGCATAAATGTATATGTATATACATATATATTCCTATATACAGTCTATATAATGTTATATGTATGGATACAGGACTGACCTTTTTGTATTGGCTAACAAATTGGTTTGTTCTTTCCTGGGAAAACAACTTCTCAGCATTCCTTAGCTGCCTGTGGTCCTTTTTATAGAGTCGAGGCCTAGTGGGCTTTCCCCATCCACTTCGGCATGTCCATTGTTCTTGCTCAGCTCATGTTTAGGCAGCTGTGTTGGTGAGACTTGATACTTGTAACTTCCGATGTTACTAGAGAAACAGTCTCACAGCAGACTGCCTTATCCTCTGGCTCTCACACTTTTTCTGCTTCCTCTTTCACAATGTTCCCTGAGCCTTAGCTGCAGGAGTTGCTGGTGTATCCATTGTGACTGGGCTCCACACGTCCATTCTTTTTTTTTTTTAAGAATTATCAAGGCTTAGCTGCTGGGCGGTGGTGGTGCACGCCTTTAATCCCAGCACTTGGGAGGCAGAGGCAGTCTCAAGAATGTTCAAGGACTCAAATCAGTTCAACATTAAAAAAAAAATCAAAGTCTTTCTTGATATTAACAGAATAAAAGAGAAAATCCACATGGTGGCATCTCTAGATTCAGAAAAAAAAAATGACAAATACAACATCCATCCACTAAAGATTGTTATAAGGGCCAAATGGGATTGTGCACGCAAAAATGTGTGGCAAATTGAGAGATGCTATATAATGCAAATCAGTTGTCTTGCTGTGATACCCTGAGATTTACAGGCTACTCCCTGACAGATGCTTCTTGGGCCCAGGACAAAACACTCATTATTCATTATCTGCCCTCTGAGAGAGCCTGGTTGCTTTGCACAGTGCAGTGTGGTATAAGTATAATGGCAGCTGCAAAGCCTACATCACCTCTGATTGTTGTGGAATAGAATAATTGTTTAGCTATGTAAAGATGTGTTGCTTTTGTTTATGCTGCATTTGTTTAACTATGTAAAGATGTTTTTGTTTTATCTTGCCTGTCTAAGGGACCTGATTGGTCTAATAAAAAGCTGAATGGCCAGTAGCTAGGCAGTAGAGGGATAGGCAGGGCTGGCTGGCAGAGAGAATAAGTGGGAGGAGGAATCTAGGATCGAGAGAGAACTGGGGAGAAAGAGAGGGAGATGCCTGGGGCCAGCCGGCTAGGCAGCTGCTGGGCAGCCACCAGGCAGCCAGAGATGAAGGAAGACATACAGGAGGAAAGAAAGGTAAAAGGTCTGAGGCAGAATGTAGATGAAGAGGAAGAGGTTAAATTAAGTTGTAAGAGCTAGTGGGACAAATCTAAGCTGAGGCCGAGCATTCATAACTAATAATAAGTCTCCATGTCATGATTTGGGAGCTGGCTTGTGGGGCAGAGAAAGCCTGCTATAGCTAATAGTTGAGGACTTCCTGGTGCTGGGCTCTGGATGAGTATCCTTTGTGTGCTTTCTTGTTCTTACATCAGCTCTGTGAGGAGGGCACCGATATTCTTCCCTGCTCTATAGACAAGCGTGAGGACTACAGAGTGCCTTGTTGATACACATGTAGTGTGTGGCAGAGCCAGCAACCCAACATGGCTTGCTTTGGAGCTTTGTCTTCTCATCTCCTTTTCTTCATTCATTCATTCATTCATTCATTCACATTCATTCATTCACTCACTTGTTATTTATTGTGCATGAGTGAGTGCATAGCTGGGAGTGTCCATGAGGAAGTCAGAGGACAGCTTGGGGAAATCGGTTCTCCCCTTCCACCATGAGGTCTAGCACCCATAGGCTTTACCTCAAAATCTTTGTCTCCTGGACCATCACCTCAGCCCCTGAGCTCTGATCCTTTAGACTAGACACTGCTTTGTCTCCTGCACCTGTATCTGGGGAGAGACCCATAGAGTTAGTTGGGTCTTGACCTTACCGGTTACCAAGGTGGCCCAGGGTGGGCCTTTTGTCTCTGTCTTATCCACTGGGTTCCATGGCAGAAGCCGTCTCTCTGGCCACCAGACACTTTTTTTTTTTTTTGAGACAGGGTTTCTCTGTGTAGCTTTGGTGCCTGTCCTGGATCTCGCTCTGTAGACCAGGCTGGCCTCGAACTCACAGAGATCTGCCTGGCTCTGCTTCCTGGGTGCTGGGATTAAAGGCGTGCACCACTGCCACCCAGCCAGACACATATTCTTGAAGTAAGATGATGGGCCTCTATCCCTGTAACTTGTGTGTGCTTTTTCTTTATTATTTCTTTTTCTCTCCCTCCCTTTTTTCCCCTTACCTCTTCTCACAGTTTTCCTGTGCTAGGGATCAAGCTCAGCCTTACGCATGCTCTCCCAAGCTTCATGCTTAGCCCCTTAACTTGCTGTTTGGTTGTTAAGCATTATGAAGTTTCATTTTCTTTTTGTATTTCTGGCCCCTTCGTCGCCTCTTCTCTCCCTCTGTGTGTCTTTATTCTGCATTAGTCTCTCCATTCTCCTTTCAAGGGCCCCTTTCCCAATATGTCTTGTTCCCTTTGGCCTCCAGTCTAGGTTCATAGTCTACTCCCTCTATTTTTTATTAAAAATTATTTATGTGTATGGGTGTTTTGCCTACATATGTCACATGTGTGCCTGGTGCTCATGGAGGCCAGAAGAGGTTGGAGTTACAGACAGGTGTGAGCTGCCATGCCCGTGTTGGGAATTGAACTCGGCTCCTCTGCAAGAGCAGCCAGTGCTCCTAACCACTGAGCTGCCTCTCTAGCCCCTATACCTACTCTTTCTTTAATAATATACTTTGGAGAGTTTTCCACAACATGTGACTATGTACTTCCTTCTTTTAATTTTTCAATAGTGTGCTTTTTAATTGATGTTATATATGTACAACATACTTTTTGTTTGTTTATTTTGAGACAAGGTTTCTCTGTGTAACAGCTCTGGCTGTCCTAGAACTCACTATGTAGACCAGATTGGCCTCAAACTCAGAGAGATCCACCTGCCTCTGCCTCCCAAGTGCTGGCATTAAAGGTATATGCCACCGTTCCTGGCCACATACAACATATTTTGAAGTATGCACACATTAAGAATAATTGCCGGACAGTGGTGGCGCACGCCTTTAATCCCAGCACTTGGGAGGCAGAGGCAAGCGGATCTCATGAGTTTGAGTCCAGCCTGGGCTACAGAGTGAGTTCCAGGAAAGGCGCAAAGCTACACAGAGAAACCCTGTCTCAAAAAAACCAAAAAAAAAAAATAATAATAATTAAGTTGAGCTGACTAGTGTGCATTACCTCACATGTTTACCTTCAGCATGTGTATTAATAGTTAAATTTTACTCTTTTAACAATTTTCAAGAATACTAGTCAGATGTGAGAAGGCACATCCCCTCCCCCCCAAAAAAAGAAGAAAAAAATTTCAAGGAGCTGGAGAGAAGAAAAAAATTTCAAGGAGCTGGAGAGAAGAAAAAAATTTCAAGGAGCTGGAGAGATGGCTCAGCAGTTAAGAACATGTGCTGCTCTTTCAGAGGGCCTGGCTTCAGTTCTCAGCACCCACATGGCAGCTCACAACCATCCATAACTCCAGTTCTGGGATCCAGCAGGGTTTTCTGGCCTTCGCTAGCAATAGGCACACACACAGCACACAAACACACATGTAGCCAGAACACTCATACACATGCAATAAAAGTAATAATAAAATCTTTTAAAAACTACTATCATCATGCTGTGCAACAACCATTCTTTCCTAACATCTGCACAATGTTTCATTGAACTGCAATGCTTTGCTGTATGTATGTTTTCGTAGGTGTACATTCAAGTGTGTGTGTGTGTGTGTGTGTGTGTGTGTGTGTTTAGGTAGAAGCTAGTGGTGAACCTTGGGTGTTGTTCCTCGGGGTAACCTTCTGCTTTGTTTTGTTTGTTTGCTTGCTTGGTTTTGGTGAGACAGGGTTTCTCTGTGTAGCCCTGGCTGTCCTGGAACTCACTCTGTAGACCAGGCTGGCCTCGAACTCACAGAGATCCACCTGCCTCTGCCTCCCGAGTGCCGGAATGAGAGACAGCTGTGGGTTCTGGGAACTGAACTCTTATCTTTTTGGATATGAGCCTAGCCTTTAATGGCTGAACCATCTCTCTGCCTTTTTTTTTTTTAAAGACAGACTCTCTCACTGGGACCTAGGGCTCACAAATTAGGCTACTTTGGCTGCTAGCCAGTTAGCCCTGGGGATCCTGCCATCTTTACCTCCCTAGTAAAAAATTACGAATATGCATTACCATGACTGGGTTTTTATGTGCATTCTGGGGACTGAATTTAGACCCATATTCTTGTTCAGCAAGCCCTTTATGGACTGAACTATGGCCTCAGCCCCGGCTTGCTTCATTGCTTCAGTATTAAACTAGGTGCTCTTGATGAATATTTAGCAGTATTATAATAATGCTGTGAATACATTTGACTTGCAAAGTACCAAGTTTTCAAGAAGCAGAAGGCAGAAGATATATGTACAAAGTTTCTATGAGAAAGACTCAAGTGGGGTTACCAAACCGAGAGTTATATGAATTCTAAAAATTTTAAGTTTAATTTTATTATATGTGTATGGATGTTTTGTCTGCATGGATGTCTGTGCAACACTTGCATGGCTGGTGCCTGTGGAGGCCAGAAGAGGGCATAGGATCCTCTGGAACTGGAGTTATGGACAGATTTGAGCCAGCATGTGGGTGCTGGGAATTGAACCCCAGTCCTCGGAAAGAATAGCCAGGTGCTCTTAAGTGTTGAGTCATCTCTCCAGTCCTGGCCCATAGGTATTTTAAATCTCAGTATGTATTACCAAATTACCCTCAGAACATCTGCATCAACTCATTCTCTCAGAGCAGTTGTGACAGTGCTTGTTACCCTGCGACACTGTTCCCAAACTCCAGGCCTCTCATCAAACACTTAGCGTGTGCTTTGTGGCCTCAGGGATTTGAAATGCACTCATTGTAGCTGGATGAAGATGTGTTGGTGAACTGCCATTCCTTTGGGACTGAGGGCTTCTGCTTTCTTTAGAAACTGAACCTGCAAGCTGGTGAGGTATTTAGTTTCAATTTAGCTTAATGGAAACCTGTTAGTGAGTTTTAAAATAAGGACCAAGACAACTGAAATGGTAAACACAGTCTCGTGGGCCCCAGGAAGAGGAAACAGTGTCTGTGGGTTTGCATGCTTTGAAGAGCCCCTCTTTCCAGGAACAATCATGTGACATGTGAGCTGCTGAAGACTAGTCATTCCTGGAGTGGGTGCTTCCTAACGGGCAAAGGCTCGTACAGACCCTGCATGGCTCGGGCAAGCTGTTTCCACACACAGGAGTGTAATGCTGCCAGCCACCATTTGTCAGACAGGCAGCACGCTATGGGTTCTGTGCAAAAGTTCACTGAATCCTCACAAGCCTGTGGCTGCCTGAGAGGGGAGTGCCGTGATGTGTGTTTTAAAGACAAAGACCCCGAGGTGGAGAAGACAGATATTTCTCCTAGAGTAATGGGACTGGTCTGCAGCACAGTGGACACTCAGGGAAAAGTTGACTCGAAACCCACACTTGGTCTCCGTGCCTCCATCTAACTGCACACTCCTTTTAAAAATGATGAGGAATGACTTATTTTTTGTTTGTTTGTTTTAGACAGGGTTTTACTGCACAGTCCTGCCTGTCCTAGAACTCACTATGTAGACCAGGCTGACCTTAAACTCAGAGATCCGGCTGCCTCTGCCTCCTGACTGCTGGGGTTAAAGGTGTGTGCTTTTTCTTTCTTTCTTTCTTTCTTTCTTTCTTTCTTTCTTTCTTTCTTTCCTTCCTTCCTTCCTTCCTTCCTTCCTTCCCTTCTTCTTCTTCTTCTCCTCCTCCTCCTCCTCCTCCTCCTCCTCCTTCTTCTTCTACTTATTTTTCACTCCTGAAGACTTAAGAAATTTTAGATTACTGGGTGGTTGTGTCACATGCCTTTTATCCCAGCACTTGGGAGGCAGAGGCTGATGGATCTCTGAGTTTGAAGTCAGTCTGGTGTACAAAGCAAGTTCCAGGACAGCCAGGGCCACACAGAGAAACCCTGTCTGGAAAACCAAAACCAAAACCAACCAAACAACCAACCAACCAAACAAACATAAAAACAGAGAGTTGTTTTTTTTTTTTTTTGGTTTTTTCAAGACAGGGTTTCTCTGTGTAGCTTTGTGCCTTTTCCTGGAGCTCACTTGGTAGCCCAGGCTGGCCTCGAACTCACAGAGATCCGCCTGCCTCGGTCTCCCGAGTGCTGGGATTAAAGGCGTGCGCCACCAACGCCCAGCAACAGAGAGAATTTTTAAATTAACTTCTTTAAATTTTTAAATTAACCCTAAATTATGCTCAGGGAGTAGGTTACTCATACTGTAGCAAACAGTCAGAAAACAAATTAATTCTAAGTGCTGGTAAACGCACAGTAGGCAGTAATAATCACCGTCACTTACAATGACTAGAAAGTTTGTTTTCAATGTACCCTTTGCGATGTGAACATCATTTATGTGAACTGTTCTCAAGAGCCTTATCTTTAAAATGAGAACCATTTTACCTGCTTTGTAGGGAGCCCCTGAGGAGCAAGTATAATGACTGCCTGATGCCTGATGCCTGATGCAGAGTGCTTGCCTGAGTGAGTGCTCAGCAGACTGCAGCTTAGGATGCTGATGTGGCCAGCTGGTCCTACCTGCCTCTTCCCCACTCCTCTTCCTTTGCATTGTGCCAAGTGACCAGATCTAGGTTTGTTACTGCTGTAATGAGAAGGTCTCTTGTAAGCTGTCTTGTTCTCTCTCAGTTCCTGTCCACAGCTCTGGAAACTCTTCTCTGCCCTCTGGCTTCCTTGAGTATCCTAGACACACCGAGGCTACACTGAAGGCTGAGTTTAAACAGGGACAGTGCTGGGAGCCAGACAAGGCCAAGAGATAGATTCTTAAAAGCTTTATTTATTTGTTTATATTATTATTATTATTATTATTATTATTATTATTATTATTATTATTATTATCATCATCATCATCATCATCATCAGTGTATTTGTACTTGCATGTGAATGCAGGTGCCTATATCAGCGGCATGGGGTGCCCCTGATCTGGAGTTATAGGCAGTTGTAAGCTGCCTAATGTGGATGCTGGGAACTCAGGTCCTCAGAAGATGAAGTCTAGGAGCAATCTTAAGATCTTGTAAAAGCATGCTGAGCCGAGCAGGGAGGGGATCCAGTGCTATGCCTGAGGAAAGAGCTGTGGTATGCAGTGAGGCAGCAGCTTTGTTGTTGGTTGTTTGTTGTTTGGAGACAGGGTTTCTCTGTGTAGCCCTGGCTGTTCTGGAACTCACTCTGTAGACCAGGCTGGCCTCAAAGTCACAGAGATCCACCAGGCTCTGCCTTCCAAATGCTAGGATTAAAGGCATATGCCACCACGCCTTGGCTGAAAAGCAGCATCCTAATGAGGAGGCTGGCCTGACAGAAGGGGGCTAATTGTGGCCAGACATCATGGTTGGTGGTGTTTAGGTCAGGGAGAAAGATGCTTACATGGAACAGAAAAGTCAGGTGACTCAGGAAATGGGGCACATAGAATGGAGAAAGAGAGAGAGATTTTTTCTTTTTATAGAAGTTAATTATTAAATGTATGACATACTCCAAGACACCACTTCATTGTGGTTTTTGATCACAAAAGATGTTTAGATAGGAAAGGAATCGGGGTCACCATCATCTCAGGACAAGGAATACCTTCCTTTTTGCTGGAATTCTTAGCTTCACCTGTGGCCAGGATACTGCTCTGTTTGTTTTTGCAGAAAGCCTTCTCTTCCTCATGTCTCCTTGGCCTGCCTTTTGGGCTGTCTCAAGGGCTTCATTTGGTCACCTTCACAGCTGGACACGACACCTGCCACTCCTTCTCCAGGAGAGAAGTCATTTTATGTGGGCTGTTTTTCCTAGGTAAGCCACTGCTGCCTAGCAGGGAAGGCTGCAGGGGACATGTCTGACCATCAGACACGCAGGCTCAGTAGCCCTGCTTACATGGCTCTTTCCTAGTTATACTTGGGAATCCTCTAAGTGACTGAGAAGGAAAGGAATGAGGTCATGACAGAGGCCTGGACTCCCTCTCCTACCCAGTGGGGAGTTCTTGGAGACTTTAAATCAAGGGAGTGACCTGATCAGATTTACATTTTAGGAAGACTATAAGGGACTAAAAGTAAGATCTCAGACTGTGTTAATTTGGGATCAGTTGCTCCATCTCTCTAAATCTTTATTTCCTTATCTGTAAATCAGGGATAATGGTGACTCTAACCCCATAGGCTGGTTATAAATATTAAATGCAATGATATACATAAGTAGTTTAGTGAATGGCTATCCCAGAGCAAGTGCCCACTAGCTGAGAATGGTGTTAATGATACAATTAGAGGGAAGAGAAACTGGAGACAGGGAAACCAAGTGTAGTTAGGCCATAAGAATAGAAGAATGTTCAACTGTAAAGGCGTTCAGGCTGGGACATCTCACTAATGACCAGAGTTACGCTGCCTACCATAGTGGGCTGGGCATGCGTTTTCCTGTCCTGCTCTGTAGATAGCTTCAGCTGACTGTGTAGAATAGCCTGCCCCCAAAAAGAGGGCCTTCTCTGAACAACAGCATAAGACTAGCAGGCCGTTTGTGCTGGAGTTTCTAAGCCACCTCCCATATGCACTGCAGTATTATGACTCCTCTCATAGTACTGTCCCCTTTTGTAAATGAAAGAGACAAAAGAGTGTCTAATTAAAGACTAATTGAGTGCTTAATCTCACAACAGCCAGTGCTTGTGTGGTAATAAAAAGTGGAAGGGAACTGCTCAGAAGGAGGCAGGAGAAAGGTGGTAATAGGAACTGGATGAAGCAGAGGCTGGTGAGTGGGTTTTATCAGGTGAAGGTCTCAGCGGGCAGGAAAGAAGGCTGGTGTTCTTGGCAGAAGAAACGAGAAGCAAGGTGGAGAGGCGGAAGGCCCAGGCCAGCTGCAGGGACTGGAAGGAGCCTTGATGGTTGCAACTCGGAGTTCTGATGTAGGAGGGGTCGGAGAGACTGGAATGGAGACATGGGCCAGACTGATGGAGTTCTGAGGGCCTAGGGAAGGAGCCTGGGCTTTCTTCTTCTGTGGTTTGATGGCTTCTGGAAACAACCTTCAAAAGCTTTTCAGGAATTCAAGCTTGTCTGTCTCAGGCGTCTCCTTCTGGAAGACCAAGGGCCCAAAGTGGCAGCCTGACATTCAATCTCCTTTGCCATGGTTGGGAAGTCAGGGCTGTAGCTGATTTCATTGGCCTGTTTTGCATTTATTATAGTGTGGCTTTTATGGTGTGTTAATTGAAATATTTCCAACTGCCAAAAACAATCACACTCAAGTGCCTTGTCAGCTTTTCATTGCCAGATAAATGTTTACAGACATTCACAGGGCGGTGGGAACTGGACATTCACAGGGCGGTGGGAA
>CABHPH010140938.1:23863-71896 GCA_902168325.1 Peromyscus nudipes
ACAGGGCGGTGGGAACTGGGCATTCACAGGGCAGTGGTAACTGGACACATTCACAGGACGGTGCTAACTGGACTTTCACAGGGTGGTGCTAACTGGATATTCACAGGGCAGTGGTAACTGGACATTCACAAGGCAGTGGGAACTGGACATTCACAGGGCAGTGGTAACTGGACATTCACAGGGCAGTGGTAACTGGACATTCACAAGGCAATGGGAACTGGACATTCACAGGGCAGTGGGAACTGGACATTCACAGGGCAGTGGTAACTGGACATTCACAGGGCAGTGGTAACTGGACACATTCACAGGGCGGTGGTAACTGGACATTCACAAGGCAGTGGTAACTGGACATTCACAGGGCAGTGGTAACTGGACATTCACAAGGCAGTGGTAGCTGGACATTCACAGGGCGGTGGTAACTGGACATTCACAAGGCAGTGGTAACTGGACATTCACAGGGCAGTGGTAACTGGGTCTCATTTTCTACTTAAGGCTGGTGGTCTGGGTGGGGATTGGCCCTTCAGTGCTCTGTTGTGGGCCAAGAAGCTGTTGGACGTTGTGATGCTTCCAATATTAGAGATCAGAGTCTCTTCAAAGGAAAGCTCATAGGGCCTAGCCATCACTGGAAACCTTGGCAACCTAGCTGAAATCCGAATCCTGCTGCCTGCCTTCCCAGCCGGAATTCCAGCCCTGGATGAGATGTGCTTTTTTCTTCCACAAGCCCTTTCTCCTCCCCATCCACACCTTTCCCAAGGATCCTGTCATTGTTGAGAGCTGTGAGAGCTGGTTTGTCTGCCTCCCTCATGTTCCATGTTCGATTGTTGTCTGAGGAAACATTTTACTCTGTGTCTTTGTTCTCTCCTTACCTAATGTTTTCTCCTTAAAAAAAAAAAAAAAAAAAAAAAATCTCAGGCTGGAGAGAAGACACAGTGGTAAAAATGCTGGGGACTCTTCCAGAGGATGTGAGTTTGGTTCCCGTCACCCTTATGGGGGGACTCACAACCACTTGTAACCTCAGTCCAGGGCCCTATGCTCTCTTCTGACTTCATGGGTACCTGCACACACGTGCCATGCAGGCACACAGGCACCCGCACATACACGTAAAAAAATAGATGTTGAAAACAGCATCTCCACCTCGACAATCTTGTTCTGTTGACACCAGATGATAAGTGATCACCTCTGGCATCTTTGTTGTGTACCTCAGGCTGGGAAGGTACCACCCATACAGTCCTATAGCACCCTGGCACAGAGTTGGCTTTCAAAAGAACTTAAGGTAAGTGAGTGAGTGATGGGCATTGATACCACTCACCTGTCCTCCATGGACTCTAAGGAAACTTGGACAGGAAGCTCATCTTTTTGTCCTTGTCTCACCGTTTAGGTTAGTGCACAGCAAATAAATAAATGCTCCACAAATGTTTACCAAGTTGAGTTGAGCATGTTACTTATATATTAGACAGCTTCTGTCAATATAACAAATACTGGGGGTAGGGTTCGGGGGGGGGGAAAAAAGAGGGTTTGTTTTTGTTTTTGTTTTTGTTTTTTTTGTTTTGGTTATTTTGAGAGAGGGTTTCTCTGTGTAGCTTTGGAGCCTGTCCTGGAACTCACTCTGGGATTAAAGGCATGTGCCACCACCAGCTGGCCAGAAAAGAGGTCTACTTTAGCTCACGGTTCTGGAGGGACTCAAGGGCATTGCTTCTGCATCAGATCTGCTGAGGAGAGGACCACAGGCAGAGCTAGCACAGGAAGAAGGGTCTCAGAAGGAGGTGCCGGGCCTGCTCCTTTTATCAGCATTCTCGCTGAGAACCACAAAGTTAGACCACTGCCCTAATGCCTTCCGAAGGTGTGCCCTCAATATCCCAAGGGCTTCCAACAAGGACTCATCTCTTAGAGGTCCTATTGCTTCCCAGGACCAGGACCAACCTGGGGACCAGGCCTTCAATATGTGACCTTTGGGAAGACATTAAAACTATATGCTCTTGGGAACATGACATTAAAAACATGACATTTTTCTTTTATTTACTTTGTGTATGGATATTTTGTTTACATGCATGTCTGTGCACCATATGTGTGCCTGGTGCCCTCAGAGGTCAGAAAAGGTGTTGGGTCCCCTGGAACTAGAGTTTCTAGAGTTCCTCAGGTCACCAGTCTTATAAATAAGTGCCTTTACCCATTGAGCCATCTCATCGGCCCACGAATCCTGGTTTCATGTGTTATTAGGAAGTGAATCCTGAGTTTTGTGCATAGCAGCTAACGTTCTACCAACCTAGCTCCATCAGCTCTTAGCATATACTTTAAAAATATTTGCTGGGGGCTGGAGAGATGGCTCAGTGATTAAGAGCACTGGCTGCTCTTCCAGAGGACCTGGGTTCAATTCCCAGCAGGGCAGCTCTCAACTGTCTGTAATTCCAGTTCCAGGGAATCTGACACCCTCACACCAGTGCACATAAAATAAAATTAAATTATTTTAAAAATATACTTGTTGGACTAGTTACAAGTAAGAAATTCCCAGTGCTAAGTGTCCTGGGTGACTCTTAACGGGCTAGTTGTGATGGTGGTAAAACAAGTTTGCCTCAGACACAGAACCTCCTTGACTCAACAAGAAGTACCTGCTGCCATTGACAGTGACCCCAGAATGGTTTCTGAGAGCTGGGAGCTCACAGCCCTTTGCTGCAGAGGCCTTGGGTAGAGGCCGTCTTGTGGCGTGATTCATGCCTCTTCTGTGCCGTTTCTCCGTGACTCACCTTCTGTTTTTATTCTCCCTTTAGAGTATCAGTGCCACCAGAGGAGCCAGGAAAAGAGTAAGTGCTGAGACCCCCAGTCACCAAACAAGCTGTTAGTGGCATTGTGTCTATTGAGAATACTATCCACCTATTTGTAGATAATTTGAACAAGCTAGAAGAACTTTAAAATGATGCTTGAGCTACTACCCTAGGATAACCTTTTATTTAACATGCAATGTTATATCCTCCCAGGTATTTTTATGTATATAAAAGAATATATATTATATATTTATTATATTATATATAATAAAACAGTATGTATTATTTTATGACCTGTTTTTCACATAATATTTAGGGTACTTTCCATTGCTAATATACTTTTATTATATCATTTGAAATTATTGCATAATTTAACCATATGTCCCTTAAGGCCACACCATAATGTGTTCCACCATGCCTCTCTTTAGAGGAAACACGCCAACATTTCCTCTTTTTCACTGTTATGACCAATATTCAGTTACCTGTGTCTCTAGGCATGGCTTTGGTTCTTTTCTTTTCTTTTTTTTTATTTTTTATTTTTATTTTTGAGACAGGATTTCTCTGTGTAACAGCTCTGGCTGTCCTGGATTTTGCTTTGTAGACCAAGCTGGCCTTGAACTCACAGAGATCTGCCTGCCTCTGCCTCCCAAGTGCTGAGATTAAAGGCATGCACCACCACTGCCTGGCTGGTTATTTTCTTTATTGTAAATTCCTACATATAAATATTTGAGTAAAAAAATATTAACAGTTAGTAGGCTTGGGTAAATATTTCCACATTACTCTTTAGGAAGGCTGTGCCCATTTCTGGGAGCCTACCTTCCACCCTGAAGACTCTTGTTGTTTTATGGTGGAAGAAAAAAGTATTGCTTTGTTTTGAATGTCTTTGATTGTTAGTAAAGATGAGCAAATATTTCAAATACCCCATGGCCACTTTGGCAAAGCATATAACACTCTATCCAGCAATGCAGAACTTCTATCCTTGACTCTTTTTGACTTAAAGGAGCAAAGTACAAGACAGTATTTGTTTTAAGAGTCATCTTTTAAAAAAGTAACCTTGATGTGGCAGATTGGAAGGCCAAGTACAAATTTGGATAGCAGCAGTTGCAGAACAGTTTGGGCTTTCTGGCTGTCTAAGCACGTTGCATAAAAGCCTTTGGCAGCTGGTCATGGACTTCAGCTTCTAGGCTTTGTGGAAGGCAATAGGAAGAGCTGGTGCTTCTGATGCCCTGCTGGGGACAAAGGCCCACAACAGGGTTTCAGGTGAGGCCTGACCCCAGGATAGAGGTGGCTGTGATCTTCCAGGCTCTGAGAGCCCAACCATCAACAGTTCCCTTGGAGTCTTCTATGAGTGGTCTGTTGGCATTTCATATTCTGTACACAATAGGTAGAACCTGGCTTCAGGGAGGACTTGTGAATAAAGGGGCTTCCTGCAGCATCACTTGCTTGTTCAAGCAGATTGGGCACTCCTGACCGATGGTGTTTTTTGTTAAGGATGAAGATTCAGGGACTGATGTGGGAGACGGAACTGATGAATGGTCCCAATCCAGAGCCACAGTTCGACCCCCTGACCAGCTGGAGTTGACTGATGCAGTGAGTGAGCAAACTCCTATCCTTGCTCATTTTATCTCCTCCTGCTTCAGATGTGGGTTCTTCCATAGTGCAGCTTAGAAGCCTGTGCAGAGCTTACAGGTACCCTGGGGGTCCCAAGCCTCAGAGGCAATGGGAGGGGGGAGCTTTATGCATGATCCTCTTGGTGTTTCTTTCCCTCAGGAGTTAAAGGAGGAGTTCACTCGCATCCTGACAGCCAACAACCCACATGCACCCCAGAATATTGTCAGGTACAGCTTCAAAGTAAGTCACCCCCTCCTGGGCAGGGCCTTGATGTCTCCTTGAAGCAACAATGGCTGGGCACATTGCAGAAGGCTCCTGGCCAATTTACGAGGTCACTTGTAAACTGAGGTCCTTGGCTAAAAATCTGGGGTTTTACGTGGAGTGCTCCAGAGATGTTTGAATTTTTTTTAATTTTAGTACATTTTATTTGGAGGAGGGAGGGAAGGAGGGAGGGAGAGAGGGAGAGACAGAGAGAGAGAGAATACACATGTGCACAAAAGAGAGAAGGGAGGGAGAGAGGAGACAGGGTTACAGTGTGCATGTGGAGGTCAGAGGTCAGAGGTCAGAGGACAACCTTCCAGAATTGCTTCTCTTTCCACCCTGTGAAGCCAGGGGATCAAACTGAGGTTGTCAGGCTTGGCAGCAGGGACTCCCATCTGTTAAGCCATCTTGCAGGCCCCTTTGAAATTTCTTAGTGCATCTCCCTAAAAGTCTTGCTAATTGCAAAGCCTTCAGAACCCTGAGGAGGAGTTTTTTTCTTGTGGTGCTGGTGACTGAATCATTAAATCTAGAGTTTTACTCATACTGATCAAGCGCTCTACCAATGAGCTACATTCCCAGCTTTTTAGTATGTTTTTAGTTTTAAGAATATTGAAGCATTTGGTTAGAAAATGATTTTTCCAATATTTCCAACATACAAAATACATTTTCACCGGGCAGTGATGGTGCATGCCTTTAATCCCAGCACTCGGGAGGCAGAGGCAGGCGGATCTCTGTGAGTTCCAGGCCAGCCTGATCTACAGAGAGAGAGATCCAGGAAAGGCGCAAAGCTACACAGAGAAACCCTGTCTCAAAAAAACCAAAAAAAAAAAAATACATTTTCCACCAACACAAGTGATTGGATCTTTAGAAGCTTAGTTTTTCCTCCAGCCAGACACTTGTAGAACAGAGTCCTCTCTGAGATGTTGGCCTCACATCCACACAGGACCTTCCCATCCGAGAGGAATTCCGGCAGGCTCTGGGCACAGAGTCTCTGGACATGCTAGCCAGCCTGGCAGGCAGATGACTCCCAGGGCTACCGTCAGTAACCACGGTGTGAGCAAGTTCTTAGGAGACAGCCTGCAGCAGGGCTTCATAAGAGACAACACTGTGGTCTAAGCGCAGCAGGGGCAGTGCCTGAGGGACTGGAGCGTTTTTCAGAGCACTTTTGAGCCAAAGTGGAAGCCAGGCCTCTGTTTCTTCTTTCACGTGGAGGCCTTTTAGCTCCGCTCCTACTGTGTGCCAGTGTCAGCTCCTGTATGAAGTGTTTTTACGTAGAACACCACAGACAACCCTCATGCTTCTTTGATATAGAAACTATTATTTTCTTTTTTTTTTTGGATTCTGATATTAAATTACATAAAACAAATGGCAAGGGCTGGAGAGATGGCTCAGGGGTTAAGAGCACTGGCTGTTCTTCCAAAGGACCTGGGTTCAATTCCCAGCACCCACATGGCAGCTCATAACTGTCTGTAACTCCAGTTCCAGGGGATCCTTAAAAATGAAAATGAAATAAAAAAAATCTAAAAAAAAAATGTCAAAAGTCATGCAAGCTGTGTTCAAAGCAAGATTTGAGCTAGTTTGTCAGACTCCAAAGCAGGGGGCATTGCTTCTTTTCAACAGTTTTTGCGAGGCGTAGTGGCTAACACCGATCCCAGCACTTGGGCGACAGAAGCAGGAAGATCACTGCGAGTCTGAGGCCAGCCTAGGATTCATCCACGTGACAGACCCTGTCTCAGCCAACAAACTTTTACATACACACACACACACACACACAGGAGTGGGGAGAATTTTGAATATATAACAGAAACCCATATTACAAATTTCAAAATATTCAGAAATGGTGGAAAGCAAACCTCCTTCCGTCCCATGTCCTTTTCCAGGAAGAAGGACACCCAGCTTTTTATTTGTTTAATCTTTGGGACAGGGTCTCACTATACAGCCCAAGCTGACCTCGAATCTGTGATCCTCGGAGCATCTGGGACTCTCGAGTTCTGGGTGTACAGGTGTGTGTCACCAGCTTGACCTCTTTGTTTTAAAGATGGGTCTGTGGAGACACAGTTTACACACCCTGAAATCCGCCCATTTAAGACTTACAGTGATGACTTCAGCTTGTTCACAGACAAGCTGTACAGCTTGCTTCTTAGAGACTTAATCCCGTGTAGTCCAAGCTGACCTTGAGTTTGACCCTGAATTCCTGGTCCTCCTGTCTTCTCTCCTGAGCGCTGGGATTACAGGTGTGCACCACCATGCCAGGCTAGAACATTCCTCCACAGGAAACGCCATGCCTCATACTCAACCCTCCATCTCCTCTAGCCCTGGGAAGCACTGGGTTATTTTTTAACTCTAGATTTGCCTATTCTGGACGTGTGAGGAGATGGATCCTATAATTCCTAGTCTTTTGTGACTGGCTTCTTTCATTCAGAGTGATGTTTTCGATTCATCCATGTTACAGCATATGTCAATACTCCATATCTTCTTATTGCCAAGTAATATTTCATTCCGTGAATATGCTGCATTTTCTTTATCTTTCCATTGATGGACATTTGGATTGTTTCTTATTTGGGCAATTCTAAATAATGCTGCTAAGTAATGAACATCTGTGAATGTCTTGTGAAAAATTTCATGAACATACTGCTTCTTATTCAGATTGTGTAGTAGGCCGCTCCACAAAGATGTTGAAGCAAATCCAGATGTGTTTCCCAAAAGATGCTATTCAAGAGTTTCACTAATGACTCCCCCTCCACCCTTGGACAGTTTAGAGAGGTTGGAGGGGAGCTGCCTTTCACTCCCTGAAATCATGCTGGACAGTAGTATACCTTCCTATCTCCTGTCTTGACATTAGAAATAGGGGCCCGCCAGGACTCAGTGGTCTGGCTGTGGCGAGTATATTACAGAGCGTGTGTTGCCTTTCCATTTCAATGTCCTCTTCTTGCTCTTCCTTTGAGTGAACTGCCAGCTGGCTCCCAGGAAAGCTCACCTTATTTATGCCTTCAGTATCTCTTTGGCCTGCTGAACATTCTCCCACACAGCTGTCTCTACATTGTTGGTCCTAAAGGGTCCAATTTTAGGTCCCAAAGCTGCTACTTTCCCTTGATGTGCTAAAGAATCCAAATTCTACCCCTAAATTGAAGAGGAAGTTCCCAGTCAGTGTTGAGGACAGGATGGAGGTGAAGTCTTAGAGGAAACAGGATGGATCACTCATTCTCATGGGGACCTCCATCATACAGTCAGTTACTGTCTTATTGAGCATTAATACTGGGCATTTAATATGTGTTCAGCATTGTGTTAATGGATCACTTCCATTTCTGTCAACGCTTACACTACCTCGAAAATTGGATATCATTATTTTATTTGATAGAAGAAAGAAACCAGGGCCTGGGGGTTTAAGATAAGGTCATGAAGATAATAAGGAGCAGACTAAGGATTTGAATCCAGCTCTGCCACCAAAGACCATGCTTATAACTACTTTTCTGTCCCCTACCCATCTGAGTTACAGAGAGGAAGGACTTCATAGTGACTTTGTTTTTGTTTTGTGGGTTTTTCTTTGTTTTTTGTTTTTTTTTGTTTGTTTGGTTGGTTGGTTTTTTTCGAGTCAGAGTTTCTCTGTGTAGTTTTGGTGCCTGTCCTGGATCTCACTCTGTAGACCAGGATGGCCTCGAACTCACAGAGATCCCCCTGCCTCTGCCTCCTGAGTGCTGGGATTAAAGGTGTGTGCCACCACCACCCCGTGTTTTTTGTTTTTGTTTTTATTGTTGTTCTTGTTGTTTTTTAAGACAGGGTTTCTTTGTGTAGCCCTGGCTGTCCTGGAACTCACTCTGTAGACCAGGCTGGCCTCGAACTTAGAGATCCTCCTGCCTCTGCCTCTGAAGTGCTGGGATTAAAGGCATGTGCCCCCACTGCCCAGTAAGATTTTTTTTTAATCTCAGGGTGCCATACAAATATAATTATTTTCCACATGATGTGAAATGGTTGAGCAGAACTGTTTTAAAAGAAGGGAGGGGCCTCTTGTCTCTAGCTCCACTTTTGGGGTTGCTAGGAGGCTAATCAACAAGATGTCCACTGGAACTCCAGACCATGGGCTCTGCAAAAGCAGGAACTGGGTCTGTTGTTGCTCAGCTTTATATCCTGGGCACCTAGAAAATATTTGGCACGTTGTAGCTGCTCAAAAATTATTTGTTGAATGAATAAATACGGTTTCCTGGGCTTGAAGCCCAGTTCTGCTTCTCATCTGCTATGTGACCTGGACAAGTGCCAAACCTAAACTTTCTCTGGACCTCTGTGGTCCTCTTGGATAGAAGAAATAGGGGGACTAGAGACCTGGTTGTCTCTGATGTTCTGGTCTCTCTGACATCCACAAAAGGGCATAGCAAGGCCATGCCAGGTATGTTGGACAATTATGTCTGACCTGCCCAAGGTGAGGCCGTTAAACTCGGATCCCTTGGCATGAATGTGGGCGACGAGGCACCTGAACCAGTGATGAGTAAATGTGGGCCACTTCAGATTGGAAGCAGAGAATATTTAAAAGTAAATCTTTGAGGCTGAGTGTGGTGGTGCATGCCAGTGCGGGCTACATAGTCAGACTGATCCCCACCCACCCCCCAAAATTGATTTTTTAAACAAGTCTTTGATGAGAACTTTAAAAAAGCTTATTTTATTTGTATTTTCTTGTTTAAGCAGAAATTCAGTGAAAACATTAAGGATTGGGAGTTATAGTTCTTTTACTCAAGGTGACTGCTGACTTTAGAGCAATGGTCCTCAATCTGTGAGTTGCAACCCCTTTGGGAGCAAACAACCCTTTCACAGGGGTCACTTAAGACCATAGGAAAACACAGAGATTTACATTATGATTCATAACAGTAGCAAAATTACAGTTATGAAGTAACAATGAAAATCATTGTATGGTTAGGGGCCAGCACAATATGGAGAACTGTATTAAAGGGCCGAAGCTTTAGGAAGGTTGAGAACGCTGCTTTGGAGAATTAAGGCAGACTGCATTCTGACACCAGCCCTTCTCGGGGTCCCTGGTGTGATTTAGTCTCTCTCTTTTCAGGAAGGCACATATAAAGCTATTGGTTTTGTGAACCAAATGGCCGTTCACTTCAGCCAGGTGGGGAACCTGATTCCCAAAGACTCAGATGAAGGACGGCGACAGCACTACCGAGCTGAGCTGGCGGCAGGTAGGGCTGTGGGCGGCCTAGGGTCCCTCCAGAGCTTTGCAAGACCTCTGCTTTCATGGTGTCCAACTGCAAGCTGTCCTGGACAGGCCTGGGAGCTAACCCAGGTCATGGAGAGCCCAGGGGACAAGCAGGGTCTGACAGGCAGGAAGATGATCCTCCCTGCCAGGGACTGAGCCATCTTGGACCCTGAACTCATTAGCAATATCCTGTCAAGGGTCACAGGAGTCTGCTAAGGTGGTGACTTCAGAAACAGAAGTCCTTGAAGAGGAAGAAGAACCCAAAGAGGCAGAAACTGAAGCTGGCAGTCAAACAGATGTGCCTGCTGCAGCTGAGGTGCGGGTGGGGCTGCTCTTTGTCCCTACCATTGCAGGTCAGCCGTGGATGGAGGCTCTGGGGTGGTGACCTGGGGAGGAAAGAGTGGAGTAGATGCTGCATGTGCCAATGTTTCTGGCAGCATCCTCTCGCCTGCCCCCACCCTACTTGGCCGGGGCTTCCTTCCCCTGACTCCTGATGGCCCACTGTCTCCCTCCCAGTTAAGCTCTGGCCCTCCTGATTTATTTCCAGACGACTGAAAAGGTGGTTGAAGAAGAACTGATGGCGCCTGTGCAGCCCAAGGAGCGGAAACTCACCAACCAGTTTAACTTCAGCGAGAGAGCATCACAGACCTTCAACAACCCCCTCCGGGTAGATCCCCCACCACACCCCTCTACAGACCTCCAACAACCCCCTCCGGGTAGATCCCCCACCACACCCCTCTACAGACCTCCAACAACCCCCTCCGGGTAGATTTTCCACTACACCCTTTTACTTTGAGACTCTGTGCTATGCATTGGCAAGGCGGACACGGGCCTGAGACCAGTCCTTGCAGGCCTGAGCTTGGCAGCAGGGACAGGAAAGACCACAGTTTCTCTCTCCAAGGAGAACTGGAACATGCATTCAAGTCCCTGTAAGAAATCTAGTCAGCCAGAGGAAGGCTAGGACCCTCGACTCCACTGAGAGGCTGAAACCTGGGCTAGCCTGGGAAGAGAGAGCAGAAATCAAGACCGCAGTGTGCCAGGTGCATGGGGAGTCTTGAAACAATGTAACAGAAGCTGATGATCTCTGTGGCAGATCAGCTTGGAAAAGCTAGAACGTTCCCTGACTATGAAGGATCCTGAGAACCAGACTGAGAGAGAGAACCTGACAGTTTTAGGTGCGGTACACTCACACAAATGTTCTACAGTAGTGCATCTATGGTGTGAGCAGCACCTGGTCACCTATGTAGTCCTTAGGCTGATGCTGGATAGTCAGGGTGATACATAGTGGGGAGGGGGCAACTTGCACGCTGGATGCAGAGACCCCATTACTTCTCTTGTAAGCCTTCTCTTGTAAGGGGCATTAGCCCTGGGCCTTGTGGGAGGCTGGCCTCTGTGCAACGTGTCTGGAGGCTGGCTCCTTATAAGTCTGTCCATTCCCCCGCCTGGGCCTTTTCTTGATTAAAAACTGTCGTAATTAATCGTCACTGCCCTTGCTCTCTGGTTTAGGCTACTGAAGGAGGCCAGAATGAAAAACCAAATGTGGGATTTGAACAATTCAGTCTTTCACCAGGCTCTTCTTTGCTTCCCTAGTTCTGTTCTGTTCCTTCCTCAGCTCCAACTAAAATGCTTCTCCTAAAGAGGTGCTGTTGGGCTGAGTGAGAGGGAGTGGGGTAAGACCATCTGTGACTCTCCTGTTGTTGTCACTGTTGTGTAGGATCGGGAGTGTCAGATGGAGCCTCCACCGAGAACAAACTTTTCAGCCACAGCCAATCAGGTAAGCTCCCGTCTCCATCTGCACTCCCAGGCATCCTGAAATGCTCAGCAGAGGAGGAGCCTGGCAAGGCTAGACTCCTCTGCCAGTCTGCCTTAATTACCCAACCACCCCCCTGCACATCATCCTGAGCTATCAGTCCTGAGCACTGGGCACATCACAATAGGTCTCCAGTATGAGCTCTGGACCAGCCACATGCCTCCAGTGCAAGGCTGTCCATGCTGGAGGCATGGCTTCTGGAGCCTTCCCCAGAACATGGTAGAATGCTTGTTCCCATGGACTCTCGGGAGCCTGTGGCACCCAGTGACTGGCTTTAAAGTGCCAGCATTCTGACTGCCTTCACAGCAGCCTTTTGTATTCTTGCAGACCCTCCTCCTTCCCATTAAGCCCTCCTGGCTGGCAGTGCTAAGTTGGACAGGATCTGGTGATAGGATCAGGCCCGAGCTCTGCTATTCCTACTGTGGGCATAGTATGCTTCTTTCTTAATCCTTCTGGTTCGTTCTTTGTCAATAAAGGATGATAAGCTGCCCACAGAGGTGTTGGAGGGCTCTGAATGAGATAACAAATGCTGGAATGCAGTGCCGAGGCACACTGGCCTGTGGATTTTCACATGTAAGGTGTACCTATCTGGCCTCCAGGTGGCAGTGACTGCCCGGTCTGGGAGGCACTCTGTGTGATCTGCTGCATTTGCCCAGCCCTAGATCCTTGCCGCTGCTTCTGCTACAGCCCTTGAAGAGAGGCCTTCCTTTCTTCAGGTCCAGTTGGCAGAGTGCTTATGCATTTCCTTCTAATCTTGAGATGTGGGCAGTGAAGTAGATGGCCCGCTTGAGCCAATATGTTTATCCTGTTTCCATGGAGGCAGACATTTTTCATTAACTGTGTGTGTGTGTGTGTGTGTGTGTGTGTGTGTGTGTGTGTGTGTTCCATACATAGAGGTCAGAGGACAGCTTTCAGAAGTCAGTTTTCTTTCCACCATATGGGTCCCAGGTAATGAACTCAGGTCATCAGACTTACTGGAAAGAGTCTTTAATTTCTGAGCTATCTCACCAACCTGAGGAAGATTTTTTTAAAACATATTTCTTAATTCAGTTTTAGAAGTTTCTAACAAACTATTAGTTACCTAGTGGTTGCACATTTTGTCTTCCTGTTGGGGGTTGAAACCTAGAACAATATTCATGGATCTCCAGCTTGAGATTCAGACCCTGTGCTTCAGGGTGGATAAGCCTAGCCCAGAGGAACCCTGGAAACTCCTTTCTTACTCTTTTAGAGTGGGTGATTAGCAGGGAAGACAGACTTTGAACATGTAATTACAATGATTAGAGGGTGCTGTGGAGACACTTGACAGGGTTTAATGCGACCAATTCCTGCAGGCTGAAGAGCTGGCCGCCGAGTGAAAGCTGTGCCCTGTGGTGACTCTCTTGTCTCACTCTTGCCTAGTGGGAAATCTATGATGCCTATGTAGATGAGCTTGAGAAACTGGAAAAGACCAAAGAGAAGGAGAAGACCAAGACTCCAGTGGCTAAGAAAACAGAGAAGATGGCCCTGAGAAAACTGACATCTATGGAGTCCCAGGTTCGGTGGGGTGTCTACAGCTCTCACAGAGTGTCTGAGTGGGGCCTTGGGCTGTAGGTAGATGGAAGCTTGGCTCTATAGAAGGGCTTCACAGATGCTCAAGGGGGAAGGCTGACATTGAGGTGTGGGTAATTTCTTACCTCAGGAGAAGATGTAATGACAGCTAGACTTGTACCCGGCAGTCCACATCTTCCCCCAATTGGTATTCTGAAGGTCAGAAGGGTTTGGGAATCGCTGGCCTAGGACGGACTTTCTTGAAAAGTCTGTGTTCTCTGCATCGCAGGAACGTTATGTGTCTGCTGTGGAGGAGTGGGATCTAAGGATAAGGTGTCCTCCCTGAATTTAGGGCGAGTCGGGTTCTTCTGCCTTCAGTCTTTGATTTAATCACGTCTGACAGTCAGAGTGTGTGAGATGGCTCATGTTAATAGTCAGTGTGACACGATCCAGAGTCACTTGGGAAAAGGTCTCAAGGGGGACTGTGTAGATCTGATTGCCCTTTGGGCGTGTCTGTGGGGTTGTCTTGATTACATTAATTGACAAGGGAAGACCCGACCCACTGTAGGTGGCGCTATTCCCTAGGTTTGGAGTGGAGAAAGTGAGCGGGTATCAGGCAGGTATGCATTCATTCTCTCTTTCCCCTGACTGTGAAGCAACTAGTTGTCTCCAGTTCTTGCTGCCTTGAATTACCCACTATGATGTACTGTAACCTGGAATTTTGAGCTAAAATAAACCATTATTCCCCTAAGTTGTTTTTGTCAAGGTATTTTTATCACAGCAACTGAAGTGAAACCAGGTCAGTGAGTCTTCAGGGCCAGGAGCCAGCCCACAATTATCCCAGATACCGTCACCATCAGGTCAATGGATGTAGCCACCTAGAGCTGGACTCACCATAAGGAGCCAAATGGGAGTTTTAGAAAGACCATGGTGGGGGACTTGGAACAGTACAGCCCGCAGGAGTTTAGGGATCAATATAGAATAAAGTGATATAACCATGGGGCAATGACCCCTGTAGCAGAGAGAAAACTGGGTCAGGAGATGGAGCCCCAGAGTGGAGATCCTATGGGTGTGACCTGCTTTGGAAGAGGGTCACCAATAGCTAGGGGCTGGTTTCAGCACTTTGGAGAGCGCCCAGGGCACCTCACTCGGAAGTGGCTCGGCTCCTCTCTAACCACGAGAAGAAAACCCAGCTCAGTTTAAAGAAGAGCTGATTTCCTTTATCCCAGCTGTGCCCATGTTCTCTTAGTTCTGTTCCATGACGCTGATGTCATATTTGAAGGGAAGTTTGAGGGGCCATTGCTATGACTTAATAGACACTATCTTTCAGTTTCTTTGAATCACTGATCAAACACTGAATGATCATGGCCATGCCTAGTACGCAGTCTCAGGGTGGGATAGGACCCTGCCTTGAGGGCTGTGTGGGTATCCTTGGCTCCCTTACACCACGCCTCAGAGCATAGAAATGTCAGAGGAGGCTCTGGCCCGGGTTAGGCTCAATGTGAAGACCTGTCAGAGTCTGGGCTATTGGCTCTGCTGGAACTCATAATGGCAGAAACCCCAACTAGAGTCATCAAGACCCGGAAACCAGGAGAAGACTCTCTGGCTAAGACTGAAAACTGATGTGGGACCTAAAGTCTGCCCAAGCTGATATCTAACACTCCCTGTCACGCTGGGTTCTTCCAGCTTTGCTGATATGGAGAACAGGGATACAGGCAGATTCTGATCTGTAGGGCTTTTTAAAAAAACTCTTTTTACCCTTTGCTCTTTAGGGGGCCCGCTACCCAGCTCCCAAATAATCACATGAAGACTTATTCTTTCTTATAAAGCCCGGCCTTAGCTTGGCTTATTTCTAGCCAGCTTTTCTTAACTTAAATTGTCCATCTAACTTTTGCCTCCGGGCTTTTACCTCCTCTATTTCTGTATACCTTTTCTTTCCTTCTTATTCTGTGTCTGGCTGGGTGGCTGTGTGGCTGTGTGGCTGGCCCTTGGCATCCTCTCCTCCTTTTCTCTTTTTTGCTCCCCTCTTCTCATTCTTTTCTCTATTTATTCTCTCTGCCTAGCAGCCCTTCCTGTTCCTCTCCTGCCTATCTATTGGCCATTCAGCTCTTTATTGGACCAATCAGGTGTTTCAGGCAGGCACAGTAACACAGCTTTACAGAGTTAAACAAATGCACATAAAAGAATTCAAAACATCTTTGCATCATTAAACAAATATTTCACAGCATAAATGAGTATAACACATCTTAAGCTAATATTACACAACACTGATCCTCTAGGCCAAGAAGCCACAGTTAGGCAGGACACTGGGGGTATAATGTACTCCCATTCCTGGGTGAGTACCTTGGTAAGAACTCTCTTCCGAGATGAGTTCAGTTCTAGCTGGGAATACCAAGTACTGAGCCAGGCCGTCTGCAGAACAGAAAAGACTGGCAGCACCTTCTCCTTTGCCCAGGCCTAAAGTTTGAGCAGAGAAATGCCATTTCTTCAAAGACCTCTGTCTATTTGAGTTGGTGAAAAGCTCAGATGTGGGCAGGGAGAAAAGAGAATAAGTTCATGATACCCTACGAGAAGGTCTCCATTAGTGGAGCTCAGGTCTCAGGCTCATTAGTGACTTGACTGAATACACAAAAATGAATGCAAGCTTGTTTGGTCTGAAAGATTTGGCAGGCCCGGGGAAATGGGATCAGAAGCCACAAGTTCAGTCGGAACCCATGAGCAGATGTGGCTACTCCAGGAGCATGGCGTCTAGAACAATGGAGGTAGTAGCTCACTGGACTCTCTGAGCACATCTAGGATCCTGCATCTCCCAGGACAAGGACAGTGTAGTCAGACTGAGAAGGGACAAGAGCGTGGACTCTGAGTCTAGACTAGTGCTTCAAGTCTGGCTTTGATACTATGAGCTGGAGCTTTCTGAAGCCTCAGCTTCCCCAAGTGTAAAGCCATCTTAATGACATCCTGCTTTGCAAGATTGTTGAGCAAATCCACAATGATGTGTGTGCACAGTACTAGCACTATCACGGTTAGTAATATGCCACAGTAAGGCTGGGGGAGCTTGGAAGAGATCGCTGTAGGGAGTGTTGACGTGGGGAAATGAGGTACTGTTGTGCAGATCAGAGGGGTTATCTTCAGGTATGTAGTTCCTTGTGGCCAGAGGAAAGAGTTCAGATTGTAGGTAGCCGAGCCAGGGAAGCTGGTGTCCATTTGTCAGTGGCTATCTGTCCACAGCAAGCATTGACTCACATCAGGAGAGTCAAGTGCCCGGAAGCTATGAAAGGAGAGGTTGTGCTTTGGATCAAGAGTGGGCGGGGGGCATCTGGGAACAGGTGGACTCTGAGCACTATGCTTACAGACTCCAACGTTTGCCCTCCTTGCCCGGTTTTCCAAGATAAATAGAGTCAGTCTGAAGAGCAGCGAAGGGCCCTCAAAGAGCCATTTCCCAGATGCCAATGTGTAAGCCCCCAGCACTCAACTGTTTGCTCTGCGTGCACTGCCACCAGAAAGCGAGTTAATCAACATGTGCATTGTTGTGTTTACTCCCCACAGTGGTCTCTGAGGGAGAAGCTGCCTAGGCCTTTGTCACAAGGACTCTGACTCAGAGAATCGAAGTAACTTGCTCAGGGCTGCATCCAACTAGGAAAGAATTACACATCCATGTGTTCTAGAATCTTGTCCCTTTTTAAGGTTTTTCTGAGATTTTATTTATTTAATTTGTGGAAAGAATGTCTCACTGCATGTGTGGAAGTCAGAAGTCAAATTGTGGGAATCATTTCTCTCCTTCCACCGTGTGAGTCCTGAGGATGACCTCAGATCTTCAGGCTCTACCCACTGAGCAGTCTTGCCAGCCCCAGAACCTAGTCTCTTAATCACAGCCAATGTGGTCTCTCCCAGCAGTGCTGATCTCCAGGATCCACATGTCCAACCTATGGTCACTCTCTGGATATACACTTAGCTTGTTCCCTCCCGCCAGTCACCCAAACTCTTTGTTCTTTTCTTTGTTAAAGACTTATTTTTTAGTATTTTTAATTATGTGGGGGGAGGGGAGAGAGGGTTATATGCACAGGGATGCGGAGTCCTTGGAGTCCAGAGCCACTGATCCCTCTGGAGCTGGAGTCACAGGCTGTGGTGAGCTACCCAGAATGTGTGCTGGGATGGAACTCCAGTCTTGGGCAAGAGCAGTAAGTGCTCTGACCCCCTGAACCATCATCTCTCCCCTACTTGATGCTTTTCTTGCCAAGCAGTTTACTTTGTGTGTTTATGGAAGTTGCTACTTCATTCAGAAGGAGTCATTTTCCCGGTCAGAACCTTCTCCTTTGTCTGCGGTCTGGAAAGGGCCCTGGGTTAGCTCAGTTCTGCCTTGCATTCCACCTGAAGCTTATCTCTCCCTGTTTGGGCCTCTGTGACTCCTCAGCCTGAGACTAAATAAGGAGTTTGGGCTGGAGGGTCCATGAGGCCTTTCATGGGAATCGGTCATTCCCTGATCTGAGAAAGCCTCTCTGCCTCCACCAAAGCCTCTAACAGGTCCTTGAGTGCTCTGCCCTCTGAGGCCTTCCTGGGCTCTGTTCAATGCCTTTTCCAAAACCAACTGGATGGAAGAGTGAACAGCAGCTCTCTCCTGGGACCCGATGCATCCCCGGTGTCCTTGTGCACCTGTGAGGAAAGGCTCCTAGGATGTGGTGATAGTGGGAAATCTGTCTGTGAGCCGTTTCTGAGCCCTTTGGGATAGGTAAACCACAGGCTTATATTGCTGAGCCAATGGCAAATCTGGGCTGTGGCTCAGGGCATATGACCTTGCCGGGCAGGCACTAACTGCTGAGGCCTTGTGACTTTTGTATCCCACAGAGTGATGATATCACCAAAGTGACCCAAGCTGCTAAAATTGTGGAGCGAATGGTCAACCAGAATACATATGATGATGTTGCTCAAGGTGAGACTTAAGGGAATAGTGGTTTTCATTATTTTTAGGTGTGTGTGTGTGTGCATGTGTGTGTGTGTGCGTGTGTGTGTGTGTGTGTGCATGCACTCGCGCCTGCCCGTCTGAATGTGAACTACATGTGTGCCATGCCCACAGAGCCCAGAAGAGGGCATGGATCTCCTGGAACTGGTGTTGCAGATGCTTACGAGCTGCCTTATGGGTGCTGGGAATCAAAACCCAGGTCCTCTGCAAGTGCTCTTAACTGTGAGCCAACTTGCCGGTCTCAGAATTTAAAATCCTTCACAAAAGACTAGTATTTGAGTGTCCCATACTAAGTCCTATAGTGAAGGGGAAAATAGCAACAAAACGAAAACAACCACCTCCTCTCCTCTTCTGGATGTCGCTGAAGAGGTGAGACTTACGCAAATCCACCGTGAATGATGGTGTGAAAAGCAGTGGGTGCAGTGATGAGATCTGACATGCAGCAGAAATGACCTGCAGAAGAATGACCCAATGCCACCTTCCCAACTGTCCCGGGGAGCAGGTGGAGCAGATGTGGTCACTCTGACTCCGCAGATGGTAGCAAAGGCCGAAGCTGCCTGATTAGTGAGTGGCAAAGAGAACCCAAATTTAGTCTTGATCTTGTGTCCCAATCTGCACTCAGTTGGCTTGGAGATGCTAACACTAGAATTCACAGGAGAGGAACTTCTCTGGGGGCCCCTAAAGAAGAAAAAAATAGTCAATGGTGGCACACACCTTTAATCCCAGCACTTAGGAGGCAGAGGCAGGTGGATCTCTGAGTTCAAGGCCAGCCTGGCCTACAGAGTGAGTTCCAGGACAACCAGGGCTACACAGAGAAACCCTGTCTAGAAAAAACAAAAACAAAAATAAGAAACCAATATGAGATGCATGGGACATGTCAAGGAGGCCTCAGGGAGCACTGGACTGGATGCCAGGGGTGAGCAGGGCCTGTGTGAGAGGGTGTGGAGGGGGAGTGTGCTCTCAGCAGAGGAGGGCACGAGCAAGACTTGGTGGCGAGAATGAGTAGGAGCTGACTCTGGGGACAAGGGGCAGCAGGCCCAGGCCCCAAACAGTAGCTGTTGGGAAAGAGGGAGAGTTCAGGGAGAGAGGAGCTGGAAGAGAATGGATGGGGCGGAAGTCCGGGACAGTGAAGGTATGGGTGGAACAGGCTTCGCCATGCCTGGGCAGACGGGATCATAGGGGATGGCACAAAGGGAAGGTTGTAATGGTGGAGAACAAGCACCAAGCTCACTGTGCGGGGCTTGTGGGCCGGGCATTGTGCTGTGCAATGTGGGCATAGCACTTGACGTGTTCCAAACAGCCATCCTGGGATGTAACATTATTATCCCATTTTATAGATGAGAAACCCAAGCTAACGTGTTACTTCTTGACCAAAACCACAGCCAGTGGGAGCTAGGAGGGCTGAACCAGAACTTGAACACAGGCCCCTTGGTAGATCTGGTGACTAGCCACTTCCCCACTGGGCCACAGAGCTTTTGAGCTGGAGGAGGCATTTCAAATGAACACACTCAATAGAGCTGTCCTAGCAATTAATTAGTGATGAGTGAAGCTAGAACTTGATTCACAAATGCCTCAATCCTGGGGGCCTGGGAAAGTCTGGTGTCCCTGACAGCGCCAAGGAAACGACTCCTTCCCATGGTATGAACAGCACATTCCCAAGTGGCTTGGATTTCCCTAAGAGGTTGTGCATTTATGTGGAGCAGCTGCCTCCCCAGAGTTGGCAACGCCATGTTGCTGGCTGGTCTCCTTTGCTGACAGCCTCGGGCCCTTCTTGGTGACTTGATGCTCATTGCTCACCCGTGGGACACAAAACTAAGGCTGCCAAGAGCAGCAGCCTAAACAAGCCCCCTCGTTATCGTTGAGGCTGGAAAACGACCTTGAGTCTTTTCAAAGCTGTCAAAGTACACAGCAGCTGTGAATGAACCTGTCACTCACACAGCTTGGCTTCCTGAGACCCAGCCTCTGCAAGCGGCCCACCACAGGGCCGCAAACCTGATTAATATCCGTGCAGAAATTGGCCTTGTGAACCGCTTTCATTTATAAGAACACGGTCACATAAAAATGCATTGAACTTTGATTTTTTTTAATTGCACAGTGTTTTCCCTTTGGGAAAGTGTAATCATGAAGGAGAAATAAAAATAAAGAAGTGTTACCAATTAATCCTGCTCTGAAATGAGGAATTTCTAAAGTTCCCCCAAGCTCAGGAGTCTTGATGTGATCAAGGCTCACACCTTTTTGACCACTCAAATCTTTTTTTGTGCCAAGACTGTTTTGAGGTTTGGATGTAGTCCTACAACAGCCTCAAGGTATGGGGCATTGTGGGAGGGTCTGGGCAGTGTCTGGGCGAGTCCCTGACTGTGCCCAATTAGGGAGCTCCTTCTAATTGGCCATCCTGCTTGAAAGAAGACCGAGCATTTCCCATCTGACTTTGGGTATCTGTGGCTGTCCCTGCACCAGGCACTGGAGACACAGGGATGAATGTAGTAATGTAGGTCCTCCTCTCTAGGAGCTGTGAGCATGGAAGTCAGGCAGAAAGACTGACGGATGTCTCAGTAGAGAAAAGGCAAGACCGGAATGGACAAATTAACTCTACTTGAAAGAGCCAGGTGTGGTGCAGGTGCAGATATGGTGGCTCATGCCTGAACTTGCAGCATTCAGGTGGTTGAGAAAGGAGGATCACCATGACTTCCAGGCCAGCCTGAGCTACACAGTGGAAAAAAGTGTAGTGGCACATACCTGTAGTACCAGCTACGCAGAAGGCCAAGGCTGGAGGATCACTTGAGCCCAGATGTTCCAGTCCAGCTTGGGTAACATATAGTGATAACAGGTTACAGACCCTTTAGTGCAAGGACTCACTCCTGCTGCCCTCCCCCAGTTAGGCCACCCTCCTCTGCAACGCTCTTGACAGAGTTGATAAGCAACACATGCTGTGGCCTTGCAACCGAGAATCCATTTTCAGAGGAAAGAAAGGAAAATGAAGGCCCTATAGAAAAGGAGGATGTTGAATCAGATAAAGAGCAAATAGGAGTCAGCTGGGGGTGGGGGTGTTCTAGACATGGAAAAACATGAGGAAACACAGGGAAACACAAAGGATGTGGTGGGGGTGGCCAGGAGCCTTGATCGGACCAGAGAACCTTGTTCAAGGAGAGCCATGAGAAGTTTTGGTGGTATGGGGAGGGTGGTGTGGTGAAGGGAGAGTTTGCTCTTGCTCTGCTGGCCCTGAAGAGCATGGACTGAAGGAGGGGTTACGGGAGGAGGTAGGGAGGCCAGCTTGAAGGATATGAAAGCCAGGTGATGGGTTTAGGGATCTCAATGTAGGTAGTAGTTATGAGTTTTTTTTTAAAATGGATTTAAAAAGACAGGAGGAAAGTATAAGAAAGGGTAGAAAGATACCAGCCCAGGCTCCCCAGCTTCCTGGTTAGGTAAACGGAAAGTGAGGCTTCTGGCTAGCTTAATGAAAATGTGAGACGACCCTGAGGATGAAGCTGAGTCTTGGGAACCCGTGGAGGAGTGTCCAGGTGGCTTCATTACAGTGAGGCTTGGCAGTGAGTATAAAGTTGAGCTGTATTTTAGGGATCTAGGAGGTAGGTAGGATGAATAAAACTATTAATCGGCCTCTGGCAGCTGAACCCTTGAAACCTGGTTGCTCTGATCTGGGTTTCCGAAGCACTGAAAAGCTCACAAGAATGAGGGATGCAACCTGGAATTCTGTCCACACACACACGGATGCATTACTGTAATTTTCCCCAACAACTAATCTACAGGGAGAACTTATGTGTCGGGCATTTTTCTAGGCACTTTGCATATATTAAACTCAACCTATATCCTCACAATATAGTGCTTTGAGATGGCGCTTCTACTATTTCCAGCCCCAAACACAAAGAGGTTCATTGTATTGCCCAAGGAGGTATGGATTTGCCACAAAGTGGCTGCTCCTGGCTGACTGTGTCTGTTTGTGTTTAAGATTTTAAGTACTATGAGGATGCTGCTGATGAATACAGGGACCAGGAGGGTACGCTGCTGCCTCTCTGGAAGTTTCAAAATGACAAAGCCAAGCGCCTGGCCGTCACCGCCCTCTGCTGGTGAGTACAGATATTGCAGTGAATCTAGGGCCCCAGAGCACCCATAGCGTGCCAAGTTCTGAGCCATATGGCCCCTCTATTGCGCTTTACAACTTGAGTATGACACGTGACAAGGTAGGGGGACAAATAGGACCTGGATTCTTATTGGATTTCAGGATTCTCTAATGTCTACTGTTGGTAAGACGCTAAGCTGGACAGTGGGTACCTGCAGTATAGTCACCAGTGCCCATGAACGTTCTTGACCGTGGGAGGGCCATGTCTGTTTCCTGTGCCAATGAGTTCACAATTCTTTTGCAGGAATCCAAAGTACAAGGATCTCTTTGCAGTGGGACACGGCTCCTGTAAGTGATCGGGTTATTCATTTGTTCACTCATGCAAACACAGACACTAGTTTCCTAGTCTGTTCGGAGCTTTTGGCCAGGTGTGAGAAATACAGTGATGACCAGGACATAGGCACTGGCCCTCAGAGAGAGCTCAAAGTCCAGTGCAGCGGCTCTCAACCTTCCTACTGCTGTGACCCTTTAATACAGCTCCTCATGTTGTGGTGGCCCCCCAACCATAACAGTATTTTTTGTTGCTATTTCATAATTGTATGAATTTTGCTACTGTTATGAATCATAATGTAAATATCTGTTTTCCGATGGTCTTGTGACCCTGTGAAAGGGTCATTCAACCCTCAAGGGGTCACAGCCCACAGGTTGAGAACCACTGTTCTAATGAGAAGACCCACTCTCATATGTGCGATTAGTGCTGGTCAAAAGAATACAGCTAAATATGCCAACCGAACCTCAAAGAGCGAAGGGGAAAGTTTTATCGCAGAGAGACCAGCACAGGCCAAGCCTGCAGGCAGGAGAGATGTGGTGGGGTCAGCCCTCAAAGGACCGGTAAGCCATTCAAGAAGGAAACCACTGAAGGAATTCTAGAAGAGCAGGGACATGTCCAGTATGGGGAGGAATTGCAGGCCTCAGAGGAGAGCTGGGAGGCCTGGTGCAGGTGTGCCAAGGAGAAATGGAAAGACCTCAGCTACTCCGGAGAGTGGGATGGAGGCCCTCTCCCTGCCTCCTCCCCTAGCCTTCCTGACCAGGCCTGAGGCAAGATAGGAGTGAGGAAAGGCGAGCAGTTGAAGTTCATTCTTCTGTTCCTGAGGCACTGGAGACCACAGTTGCCTGTGTTCCCAGCCCTGCTGGGACGTGCTAGAGGTGGGAGGCCGCACATGGTGGTACCTGTGTCCACGCAATGTACTGCTCCTTGGGTCAAGCAGACGCCCCCACCACTGAACTGCATAGTCCCTCTCCTAATGGGAAGGGCCCTCCACGGCCAGCCAGGCGCAGCTCCCTAATGCTAACAGCGTGTTCTCTGGCTGGGAGGATTCACTTCTGTGAACAGAAAAACCCTTCCGTTCTCCAAGCTGCTGCTGGCTGGCAGGCATACAAGCTCCTGGTCACTGCCCCTTAGATTGCCCATCCGTTCTTTGACCAGGGTAGGGATCCAGGGGGACAGGGATGGGGATGGGGAGGAGTTGGTATTTGTCCATCCTCTCAGGGAGGAGATCTTGGAGCTGCTCCCGGCCCTGTGGTCTGGGCTGCCTTTGAGGATGCCCTAAATGCC
Source organism: Peromyscus nudipes (assembly GCA_902168325.1). Classification (NCBI taxonomy): domain Eukaryota; kingdom Metazoa; phylum Chordata; class Mammalia; order Rodentia; family Cricetidae; genus Peromyscus; species Peromyscus nudipes. The sequence continues at coordinate 47,673 of CABHPH010140938.1, forward strand.
TGCTTTGTGTGCCTACTCCTGAGAGTAGGCTGCTGCCAAATGGGAAGCACCTCCCCCTCTGGTGGGGAACTAGCAGATTCTTCCCTTTGTGCTGCAGCTACCAGCTACCGGGCCTGGAACAGAGCCTGGGGGTTGGGCAGGCCCTCCCAGCAGAGGGTGTGGACCCCCACGTGAGGCCCAGGCCTGACGCTTGAGACTGAGGTGAGAGTGTGGGAGCCTCCCCAGAAGGTGGAGGAGAACCCCCACTAATGACAGCCCATCATCTAGCCAGGGTTAGAAGCAAGGTCATGTGGAGGCCATCCACTAAGGTATCCTTAGTCAGAAAAGGTAATGCCTTCCCCGAGGGAATGGCCTCAAGCTGACAGGCTCATTGGCCTCCTTTGGACAAGCCCTGACCTAGGAAATGTTTCTTTGTCTTTCCTTGGACTTTTGAGGCATAGGCCTAGTGGTGCCCACAGGCAGCTACAGACCTCCCTCTGTAGAACCACTCCTCCTGCATTGGGAGGAGCACCCTGGGAGCTCCAGGAGCATTTACACATCCAGGCCAAGAACACTTTCCTGCCTGTCCCCTGCAGACCCCTCAGAGGGCCCGCGCACAGCATGGGAGATGGGACAGAGGCAGTGTTGTCTGCTGCTGCCACTGGCACAGGGGTCACTGCTCAGCTTTCAGGTGATCATCTATGCAGTACCAGCCTCAGGCCTGAGCAGGGCCAGCGGAGGCTGGGCCTCAGAAATTCTACAGTGGCTCCTGAGATCACCTGGGGTGTTCTGTGTTCTCAGATGCTGCTTCTTGAAAGCTGAAGCAGGGACGGGGTCATCGGGGTCATCGTGAGGAGCAGCTAGTCTCATCAGCCTCCCTCACAGTCTTCGGAAGTTCCCAAATACCAACCCCCCAGGGGAGAAAAACTGCCCGAAGACAAACACTGAATGAGAATTTAGGTTTATTGCTGAGTTTTGATCCTGATAAGCACAGTCCAGGCCTCTTAAGCTTCCTTTCCTCCTGAAATTTAGATGTTTATTCTGTAACCCAGCCACAGAAAAATTACATAGTATCTTCGTTAGGGTTACTATCACTGTGAGAAAACAGCATGACCAAAACATTTGGGGGAGGCAAGGGTTGATGTGGCTTACACTTCCATATCGCTGTTCATCATCAAAGGGAGTCAGGACAGGAACTCACACAGGCAGGAACCTGGAGGCAGGAACTGCTGTAGAGGCCATGGAGGGGTGCTGCTTACTGGCTTGTTCCTCATGACTTGCTCAGCCTGCTTTCTTACAGAACCCGGGACCACCAGCCCAGAAATGGTACCACCTTCATCAATCACTTAACTAAGGAAGTACCCTCCAGGCTTGCCGACAGCCCGATCTTACGGAGGCGTTTTCTCAATGGAGGCTCCCTCCTCTCAGATGACTCTAGCTTGTGTCCAGTTGACATCAATCTAGGCAGCACAAGCAGGACAGGCATATATTCTAGGAAGGACTGGGGCCTGTCACATCCTCAGGACACGGTTTCCTGGGGTTAGATATGGTTCAAGAAGAGGATGGGAAGCCAGGCATGGTGGCACATCCCAGCACTCGGGAGGAAGAGGCAGCAGATCTCTGTGAGTTCAAGGCCAGCCTGGTCTACAGAATGAGTTCCAGGACAGCCTACAGAGAAACTCTGTCTCAAAAATCACCAAGGCGGGGGGGGGGGGGGGAGTTCCATATCTGCTTTCTCACTATGGTTTCTGGTACCAGCATGCTAGGCTGCTTAAAGCACAGAGTTCAGGCTCCACATTCCCACCTCAGGAGAGAAAGAGGCTGTCAGCAGGTGAAAGGGGGTACAGGGATATTGGGAGACAAAAAGAGTCAATTCAGGAAGAGATGGTCTTGGAACAGCTGGGATGTGACTGTGGCAGCCTGTGAGACCAAAGGGGTCCGTTCCAGCTCATTAGCCAGCGCATAGCAGGGAAATGGAGACTCCTCAGGGTCTGTCAGGCAGGGATGGCATAGCAGATTCGAGAAACTCTGTGTGGTCCCGAGGCTACCCCACAGGAGATGAGGCGGGAAGCTTCCCAGCAGGTCCCGTATTGGAAGGGCAAAGGAGCCAGCTGTCCTCCTGCCCAGTCCTTCTCTGGGGCAGCACCTCAAAGGAGACCAACAGCAGCCCTAAATTCCAAACACTAAACTCATTCCTGCCTGGTCCCTTGAACTTGCCCAGGCCAGAGATACACTCATAAGGGTTTAAATCTTTCCCGATCATTTATTTGTCAGCTTCACTAATTAAGCCGTGTTAATTTCATTTACTGAAAATGGAAATTCATCCACCTCATTTCTCCCTGTTCACCCTCCACACACAGAATCCATCACTCCTTAGCTGCAGGCTGCGTAAAATTTACAGGACTAATTATGTTGTCAGGTCTCTTTGTAAATACAGTCCATAAAGGCCACTAGCTTGCCGGGTTGTGGTGCAAGGGCATTTCGTTGTTAGTTTAATTACTGGTTAGTTATTTAGGTTCTCAAATGTTTGCCTCATTTTCCCTAAATCAAATTAAATGTCCCAATTGATGTATTCTGTCTCCAAGGCCTTGCTCTTATTTCCCACACTGTTTAAATACAACTCCCAATCTGACAAGGATGCCTAGGAAAGCCCATTGCCTGAGAGCCCGAGCCCAACTTGTCTGGTGCCTCTGGCCATGCCTGAGGTTTGGAACCTTCCTGGGATCAAGACCCTTTTCCATGGCAGCCTTGGGCTAGTCCTCTGCCTGTGGAAATCCCAACACAAGGGGGCATTTCTGTTTCCAGAGGCCGAGGTGGCAGAGTGGGGAGCGGGGTGGGAAATGGAGAGAGTTTCACTGTTGTTATCAGAAGGGCTGAGGACCACTGCAGCCATTCGTCTGACATCTAGAACTGCTTCTGTGTCACCCAGGAAAAGGTGTCATTGCTCTGACTCCTAAAATTAGCGTTTGGGCCGCCCCTCCCCGAATGCCTCTGATGTTTGGTTCCTGTTGCTGCAGCAGCAAATGGCTACAAACAATGGCTTAAGCACCACATTTCTTCTGAGTTCTGGAGGCCAGACTCTCAAGATGGATTACACCAGTTAAAATCAGGTGTCAGCAGGACTGTGTTCCTTCTGGAGGCCCCCCAGGGAGCACCTGTTTCTTTTTCTGTTTCCAGCTTCTAGTGGCTGCCTGCATTCCGTGGCTTGTGGCCCTCGTCCAGCCAGCAACTGCATCACCCTGACATCGGCTTCTGCCGTCATGTCTGAGTCTCTGACTCGCTTGCCTCCTTCTTTCCCTTATAAGAACTCTTACGATTACATCAATCCACCCGGATAATCCAAGATAATCTCCCCATCTCAAGGTCTTTAACTTAATCATATCTGCAAAGTCCCTTTTGCCATACAAAGTGACATATTTATAGGCCCTAGGGATTAGGATGTGGACATTTGTGGGGGGGGCACTATTCTGCCTACTCCACGCCCCCTCCAAGTGCCTCTTGCATGACTTAATAAGGGAGTCATCGAACAGCTGCTGCCTTGGAACCGGTCCTAGGCTGGCCTTGTTTGTGATGCCGCAGTACGAGAAGATGCCTGCCAGCCAAGGCTGGCATGGTATCTTTGTCTCTGCAGTTGGCACCTACTTCCTAATGACCACTGACCTGGTGTTAGCCTGGTGCCCCAACATGCCCTCCACCTGCCTTGCTCTCCGTGAGTCAGGAGTAGTTCCTCTGCAGCCAGAATGCTCTACAGTGCCCACCCTTCATAACCCAGAACTGCACGAGACAGGGGTGGTAGTTGTGGGTCTGAGGCCCCCAGTGATAGATTCCAGTTTAAGAAGATGATGATCTGTGTTGCTCACTGGATACTGTTTTGCCAGGGCTCCAGGAGCAGAACTGAAGACAGTCAGAACTTTGGTCTACGGTAGAATTAAGACAGGTACATGAAGCCAGGCCTAGTGGCCTAGACATGTAATCCCAGCTACTCAGGAGGCTGAAGCAGGATGGCAAGTTCATGGCCTGCCCCGGCCACAGAGTAAGTTTCAGGCCAGCCAGGGCAACTTAGTGAGATCCCTGTTTCAAAAGAAAAAATAAGAAGAGAGCTAGGCTCAGTGGTGTAGTACTTGCCTAGATTGGGTCCCCAGTAAGAGTAGCTGCCTGTCTGTCTGTCTCTCCCTCCCTCCCGATCCCTGAGATGGTGGTTTTAGATGATAAGGCTCTGTCAATAGGGGTTGATCCTCCACCTGAAAACCTTGAGGATCACCGATGAAAGCATCAGGGAGGCCATGGGGACTGAGCAGCAGTGGGGTTAGCAGGAAACAAACTTGGTCACCAGAAAGAACCAGATGTGTGCCGAGATGTGTTCCATCTTTACCTTAATCTTTTTCCGTTCTTTATACTGATGGTAGGAAACAGCACTTCCTCAGAAGCCAGAGCCCTAGTAGCTGAATGTTCTGGAAGGATTCCCAGAGACTATCAAGACTAGTAGACTTCCTCACTCCTAGACCTTCTCCCTCCCTCTGCCCCACTGTCCTTTATACCTAGCCACATGCACTTCCTGAAATCTCTAGATTTTTTCATTGGCCCCAAACTAGAGTCTTTGCCTTATTATACAAAGGGAAACCAGGTGACTCCCATCTAGGGTCACTGGAACTAGAAAGTCTGTGTCATTAAGAGCAAAGCACCCCCAGGAGAGAGATCCAAGGCTTCCGATCTCATTGGTAACTGAGGCACTATGTGATCCTAATGTCATACTGAGACTCCTGGTGACTTGGTTCGTGGTATATTGGGAATGTTGGGCAGCTGAGCAATGACATCATTGGGCTTCTGGTGCCCTGGCTGGTGATATCATTCTAAGATTTTTGGATGATTGGGCAATGGTGACACGAACAGATGATGCCATGTGAGGACCATTCGTGGTTTGAGTAGTAATGTTGTCATTGAATGGTTTCTAGATAAGATGATGACATCATGTGGGGTTGTTGGGGGTTGGGGCTGTGATGTCACACTGGGTAAACGTGGCAAGTGGAATCACGAGAGCTCAACGAGCCACTGAGGTCAGGAATGAGGCATTCACAGTACAAGAGCCAAGAGGAGACCCCAGTCAGATGAGGTTTCTCTCTGCTCTCTTGATGTATTTTGACAAAAGGAGCCTTGAACTAAAAGTCACAAAACACATACTCTAACCAGGACTAGCAATTGTGCTCCGTATCAAGGAGGACTCCCTTCTGGTGGTGGCGGTGGGGTTGAGACAGGGTTTCTCTGTGTAGCCCTGGCTGTCCTGAAACTCTCTCTGTAGACCAAGTTGGCCTCCAACTCACAGAGATCCGCCTGCCTCTGCCTCCCAAGTGCTAGGATAAAAACGTGCATCACCACCACCTCGCAAAGAGAACTCCTTTACTTGCAAGTGACGGAGACCTCCAAAGCCAGGTGGAGGAAGTGGAACTGAATCCCAGCATGCATTTGACCAGCACGCTAGTGTGACTTGTTGTTCTTCGTGTACCTTATCCATGACATCTGCTTCTCTCTGCACAGCCTCTCCCTTTATCATGCTTCACTGCCCTGTACCTTACACACTGTCCAGTCCAGAACCTGGAGGTGTATTGGCTTTGCCAATAACCACCACACTGTGCTGGCTGACTCTGCCCCTTCCTTTGTCCTCTTTCATGCAAAGACCAAATTACCAGGCCTGGCAAGATGGCCCAGCAGGTAAAGGTGCTTGCTACCGAGCCTGACAAATTAAGCTTTATCCCTGCAACTCAGAGTAGGAGAGAAATGACTCCTACACATTGTCCCCTGCCTTCCACGTGCTTGTCATGGCATGTGAGTGCCTCCACACACACAAATGAATAAATAAAAACAACTTTAAAGACCAGATTAACAGAGAAAGATAAGTTCAGCTATTAAAAGGATATCATGTGGCATGTATTATGCATGCAAGTAGACCATTTTCCCCCTCGGAGACTCAGTTTTTCCATGAATTAGGTTAGGAGGCCCTAATAGCAGCTTCTTGTACCAGTGATTCAGCAAATCGGTCAGAGTTACTAAGTAGCCTAGGGCTCCCTACCCGCCTTTCCTGGCTTCAATGGTTGTGAGCACTGCATGTCTCCAGGAGCCAGGGGTGCCTGGAGTTTGTCTAGAGACAGGAGCTCATCACCGCTGCCTATCAAGGGGCCAGGCCCAGTGTACTGCACTCAGCCTCACCAACTATTGCTTCAGTCTGCCGTTGCCCCTCTTGCCTGTCCCTCTCGTACCCTTTGTCAGTCTTCTAGTATGGCGGACAGATTGGAATCAGAAGCCCCAGTGGCTCACCTTGAGCGGGTGACCTTGCAGGGTGAACCAGGAGCAAAAGGTGGGAGGTAGGGAGAGGCAGGCCAGGTGCTCAGGGTCTGCTTAATGAACCCAAGGAGCAGCAGTGGCCAGTTCTAGCCCTTCAAGAATGGCAATGGCCTTGGCCAGATCTAGATCTCTTCCCTTGGAGAACTAATCCTTGGGGCCCACCCAGAAGCTCACAAATGGGCATACTGCCAGCTTCTCCCCTTTAAGGCAACCCCCTTACTGTGGCTTTGGCGTCAGGGTGTTGTGGGGTATCCACCAGAGAAGAGTACTTGGACGTGGGTTTAAGCCAATAGAAAGTCTTTCTTAGCTGGCAGGTCACTACTACACTGGATGCTCAGGATCCCAGGGTAGCACCAAGCCCTTCTCAGGGTGAGCTTTTAGGCACAAAAACCATATCCTGGGTTGACGTACCTCAGTAGCTAGAAACGGAACTGCAGAAGCTAAAGAGCAAGGTTAGTACGTTCAGAGACTTTCCCAGAACTCCGGACTCTGGCGGATCAGCTTTTTGTTTTAGTTTTGGCAGGTGGAGCTGTCTACGTGCTGAGTTTTATGGCCTGAACGGCACCTCCATCAGTTGGGCTAAGGCCTGGCCCTGTTACAAGGGGATCTTGAGGCCCCAAGCTCGCTTCCCCTAGGACAGAAACATTTTCCTTCCTGCGCCGCCTCCTCTGTGGCTCGGGCTGGACCCTAGAAGCTCCACTGTCCATGTGGCTCCTCCCCGCATGCAGGGAGTGCAGAGAAGGTTCCTGAGCAGAGCCTCAGGACTTGTGATGATTCATCACAGCAAAGGAAGGTGGGCTTTTCCATAAGCCTGGTCTTTGAAGAGTCTCTGGGGTGGCAATACCTGGGGTGATAATGGCTGAGGTCATGTCCTGAGTGAGTCCAGGGACTGTGTGGGATGCCTTAGAAATGAGACAGAGAGAAATGACTAACCCAAACTCGTCAAGTTGGCCTTGCTTTCCATGTCTTACCCACACCACTGAACACCTCAGGACTGGCTACTTTGCAGTTCACAGCCAGGCTCTGCAGCCATTAGGCTAGAGGAGGAAGCCCTGGAACAGGGGAGTGGAAAGGTCAAAGGCTGCCTGGGGTAGGATGTACAAGATGGAGGACTGCACTAGTCTGTCTTCTATCTCTCCAGCTCTGGCTCCTTGAGCTTGGCGAGGCTGGAGGTCTGGACAGCAAGAGAACTGGACGTGAGGGCTGGGTCTATGTGCTGCTCAATAGTCGTGTATCAGGATAGTCACTAACGAATGCAGGAGATGACATGGGCAGGTTGGGAAGAGGACCTTTGCTGAGTGGTCCATCATTGATCACCAAGATCTGCTCTTGGGCTGAGTGGGCCTGTGGAAGCCTGACCTGCTTGGCTAGAGACTTCCAGATACTGGAGGTCTGCTTAGAGCCCGGGCACAGCTGCTCTTGGGAACTGTGGGGTAAAGTTATGAGGAGATGCTTACAGGTGACCAGCACAGGCTGACCTCAGACAACAGCAAGCCTTTGTTGCTTTGTCCTGCTTGCTGAGCTGGAGACCGAAATCGGGGCTTTGTGTAACCCGCCCCGGCCCCCCACCCCCACCCCCCGTCCTGTTCCTCTTCTCCCTCTCTCCTCTCTCCCTTCCTCCCTCTCCTCCTGCTCTTCCTCCCCCCGCTCTTCCTCCTCCTTTCTTCTTTCTTCTTTAATTTTTGAGACCTGGGTCTTAACTAAATTTCCCAGGCTGGCCTTGAACCTGCAATCCTCCTGCCTCAGTCCCTAAGTGTTGGGACTACAGGCCTATATCACCATGCCTGGTTAGACAATAGCACACTAATTCATGCTTAATTCCTGTCCTTGGCTGAAGATTGGGAGGAACATGGGTATCAGGGTATGTATTGTACAGCAGCCTGCCCCTAACCTGGGTATCCCAACCCCTGCTGAGGATACTATGCCTCCTGAAATCCACTCCCATTCTTCAAACAGCAGCAGTCTGAGCTTGCACGCCCCTGTTCTGTGCCCTAGAGAGAATAGAGAGTGACTGTTGATGACTGGCCTAGTCACCCTTACCGGCTGTTGGATCGATCTGTCCATCAGAAGAGAGGGCCAAATTTGCACTTCCACTTCATAGTCAGAGAATGAAGGCCAGAGAGGCCTCCAGTGTTCTCTGGCCGGCACAGCCAGGTGGGGCCTACTCATCTGGTGGGGTGCAGGCAAGGGGGCTCCCCTGGCAGAACAGATGGGCCTTCATCTTCAGTCTCCCATCTTCCCTGGGTAGATGACTTCATGAAACAGAGCCGGGGCATGCTGCTGCTCTACAGTATGAAGAACCCCAGCTTCCCAGAGTACATCTTCAGCAGTGAGAGCGGTATCATGTGTCTGGACATGCACGTAGACCACCCCTACCTGGTGGTTGTGGGCTACTACGACGGCAACGTGGCCATTTACAACCTCAAGAAACCTCATTCACAGCCCTGCTTCCGTAGCACCTCCAAGTCTGGCAAGCACACGGACCCTGTGTGGCAGGTCAGCCCAGGACCTGGTGGGAAGAGCATGTGGGTTCTGGGGCCATGAATGAGGGACGTTGGGGAGGAGAAAACCACGAGCAAGGGGCTGGGGATGGCAGGTATCCAGCCCAGGAGCTGGATATGAGAAGGGGCAGAGAAGGGCAAACGTGAGACTCAGGAGTTTTCTTTTAGAGCTGGAGTCTATGGGAGGTGATGGCGCACGCCTTTAATCCCAGCACTTGGGAGGCAGAGGCAGGGAGATCTCTGAGTTTGAGGACAGCCTGGTCTACAGAAGGAATTCCAGGACAGCCTGAGCTACACAGAGTAACTCTGTCTGGGGAAAACAACAACAAAACAAAACAAACAAACAAACTACAAAGAGCTAGAGTCTGCTGCCCATGAGTTCCGTCACGAAGACCTTGGCTGTCTGCCAAGACTCACTCACTGGTGTCATCAGTACCTCAGCAGCCAGAGCTGACACCTCCAGGACTTCCGGTTCAGATCCTTACCTATAAAGTTCCTGGACCCAAAGGGACCCTCCTCTGCCACCTGAGCAAGATTTGGGGATGTTCCCAGATAGGAATGGCACTGCCTGTTGCATGCCCTCTGGGGGGCGCTGGAGAGTCTGGTGGGCAGTCGGTTCTTGAGTCGAGTTGTTGAATCCCTCTCTCTAGACAGGTTAGGCAAGGCTTCTGTCTCACCCAGAGAGCAGGCCATCTCCACTGTGTCCCAAAGGCTCCACCTCTTTAAGCCATGGAGCACCGTCATGGGCAGGTCTGAGAGATTCTAAGGTTAGATTTCTGCCTCAAATTTCCCCAAGTCTCTGGGCTCTTCAGGCAATACTCAGGGCTCTGTCTTCCTCTGCCCTCGTGCCCCAACGATCTTTAGGCAGGTGTTTTGTGCTCACCTCTTCTGGCCCTGAGTCCATTGCCCCCAGCACCAGATATGCACTCCAGATAGGCCAGATTGGAGAGTAGGCTTCCTAGGCCCCGGGACATGGCACCCTCTCAGCCTCAGCTTTTCCCCAGAGCCTGGGGCAAATTGTGTCAAAGAGGAAGCCCTCAGGCCACATAACTTTCTGATCTCACTCTCTACAAAGCAGGGCGGAGAGGTTCTGTCCACCAGAAAGTCCACATTCTAATTCATTATCTCCATGCACATGGAACTCTCCAGAAATGAAGAGGATGTCACCAAAGGCTTCAGAGCCCTTGACTCTGCTGCCCCAGCCTAGACAGCCCAAGGCCAAGCATGAAGCATCCATAGTTGACTTGACCACCCTCCCCCTCCTCAAACCCAGGATTGTGGGATCAATCCAGACCAAGCACCCTGTTCCTCCCCTGCCTTGTTCTCTAAATCAAATAGCAGAGTCATCCCAGAATACTCAGTTTACCTGGACAGGATGGTCTGCTCTCCTCTGTCCTGCCAGGAAAACAGGGCAGCTATTTTTGCAAAATCCAGGCTCAGGCTACCGTCATGGCATGTAACCTAGAGAGGAGCCATCTGTCACTCATCTATCCACTTCCTGTTTCCTTCTTTTCCTCTCATCCCCTCCATCATCCATCCATTCATTAACTCCTCCCTGTTTGCTCCTGTAGTTGCTGAGAGACTGAAGGGCCTCTGGGGGCAGGGCAGACCTCTCCGTGCTGAATGTGAGAGAGCAGAGAGGGCCAAAGGCAGGAGGCGGGAGGCCACGGAGCTCTTTCTAGAGGAAATAACCTCGGATCTGGATTTTTGTTTTATTCTATTTTTTTGAGACAGGGTCTCCCTGCATAGCCCTGGTTGTCCTGGAACTCACTGTGTAGACCAGCCCATCCTTGAACTCACAGAGATCCACCTGCCTCTGCCTCTGGAATGCTGGGATTAAAGGTGTGTGTCACCACACCTGGCTCCTGATCAGGATTTTTTTTTTTTTTGGTTTTTTGAGACAGGGTTTCCCTGTGTAGCTTTGCACCTTTCCTGGAACTCACTTTGGAGACCAGGCTGGCCTCGAACTCACAGAGATCCACCTGGCTCTGCCTCCCAAGTGTTGGGATTAAAGGCGAGCACCACCACCACCCGGCCCTGATCTGGATTTTAAAGGATGTCACTGTAACAAAAAGAGTCCCTGGCAATAATGAAGGGCCTCAAGCACAGCGGCCCTCTGGGAAACAGGACATCATTCAGAGCATGTGTGAAAGGGGGGGAGGGGAGAGCTGAGGAGGGGCAGGCACCCAGGCGGGAGTGTGCTTAGCTTGGGCATTACAGCTCAGCGGTTTCAAATAAAAGTACAATATATCAAAAAAGATAAGAGCAGAACTGCTCTGATAAAACCAGGGCCTCGCTTCCCTACGGTCCCCGTTGTCCTCTCTGCTGCCTCTTGCGGTTCTTCCCGGGGGGGGGGGGGGGGGCCTAAGACATCCTATGAGCATAGTTGGAAAATCACAATCATCAGAGGATTCGGGTGGAGGTGTGACAGTCACGACAGTGGTTTGGAAAGGCACTCTGGCTACAGCATGAGAATTTTTGAAGGCTGGGGAAGGGCAGAGGTAGTGGAGATGGAGATGTGGACATAGGGTGGGAAGCTGTTGGGGCAGGGGCATCAACAGAAGGAGTTGCTTAGACATGGGAAAAGGGAAGAGTCGTGTTGCTGGGATTTGGGGTGCCCAGTCGGGCATCAGTAGATGTGGGAAATGGCAAGGAGGAACATGTGTGACCAGAGATTAATAGAAAAGGCAGAGGGGAAGCTCCAGTGTGCTATTAGAACCCTGAGGCTTTAAGACAAGCCTGACTGGTTGAATGAGATGTCCAAGACCTAAGAACCAGGTCCTTCTTAAAGGGACTGTGCTGTGTGTCTGGACACAAGACTTTGTTATGGACTCAGTCGCCAGTCTGGGGCAGTCTGTTCTGTTGGCCATAGGAAGCCACGGGAAGCTGTGGAGCCAGGGTTGTAAGACTGCTTCTGTCCTGTATTGTACAGGCTCCTTCCCTAGGTGGCCCGCATGGGTGCCTGAGCCCTGATCAAACCCTAACTGTGAAGCCTTAACCAGGAACACTCTGTGCTGTACAGTTCTAGAAAGGGAACAGGAAGAAAGTATGAGGAGAGACTGGTCCAGTGCTCTGTCATATCAGATAAGGGAAGAAGAAGAAGAGGAATTCTGTGCAGCGTTCCCCACACTGGTCCCTGGGTCCTCACTGATTCTCTGGACCCTGTTGGTAAACCTTCCCTCTCCACTTTATCCCTTCCCTCTCACCTCCACTGTAGGAGTGCATGTGTAATTTGCACACACACACACACACACACACACACACACACACACTGGGCATGAGGCTGCTAAGTGGGGTGTGAAATACAATTTCCATGAGTGCTGGCGTCTGCTCATTAAACACTTCCCTTTGCAGCTCCCCTGCGCCTCTTACAGCCTGGCCTTTGACATTTTTGTCCCCTCCCCCCTTTAAAGGGACCATGTTTGCACAGAAGGGGAAGTGGGTTCAAGATCCATCCATATTGTGCGTTACCGCCTCTGCAGCATTCTGGCCTCCCCGAGAAAGCAAAAAAGAACCCGCTACCCAGACAGGCCCAGGCAGGACTCAGCCTTGCCTCCTGCAGCGACTTCAATCTGATTCACCAGGCCTAGGGGCTGGATGGAGACACCCCCTTCCCCCCCCCCAGCAGCCATGGTGACAGCTGCGGTTGCAGGCAACAGCAGTTACAGGCAACAGGCCTGGCTTCTTGGCCTCCCTCTCTGGACCTCAGCTTGTGACAGAGGGAGGGGACTGGACAGGGGTCCCAGCATGGGGGGTCTGGAGGGAGTCGGAGGATGGAGGGCTCTGGGCACCCAGCCCCGCCCCAGCTTTCTGGGACTTGGCTTGGCTGAGCCTCCACATCTGGCAACAGAAACTGGAGCCTCAAGCGTGTCATCTCCATAAGACAACAGCTCTGTCTCCAAAACACTTTCCCATATGTTTGCTTCCAGCCCTGAGAAGACGGGTGGGGCGGGGTAATTAACCCGGATTTGCAGAGGGAGAAACGCAGCTCAAATCTGGGATTTGGGAGCAAGGTTCTGGGAGCAGGAGCTGGTGTCGGTTTGAAGGTGGGAACAAAGGAGACTTTCGAGAGAAAGGCCAAGCCTGGAAGAGGGGACCGACTCCCTCCCCTCACCCATTGAGCAGGGAACAAGCCCTACAGAAGCTTGCAGTCCACTTTCCCAGGATGATGGTAATAATGAGGATATTAGCTAGCTAGAGATTTTGTTCGTTTTTGAGACAGGGTCTTGCTGTTTAGCCTGGGCTGGTTTAGAACTCATGATCCTCCTGCCCCAGTCTTCTGAATGCTGGGAGTCAGTTCACACAATGTCATCAAACTGAAGGTTTGGCTCCATTAGCTGGTATTTTTTGAACATTTACATTATGGGCAGTGTTCTGAAGAGTTTACACATACTTGATCTTTTTCTTCTCACGTGTTATCATGACTTCCATTTTATAAGTGAAAAACTAGTTGTGGGGCTCTGACCTTTCCACGGCTGCATGGGGAGATTAAGCCCAGAACCAGAACTTCCCATAACTAGACTGCTAGAACCGAACGCAGAAAGAAATTGGGTACCACTACTGCCAAAAGTGCATCCTAGGGCAAAGCTCTGGCTGACACTGTGGCCCCCAGGTTGGACACAGAGCTGAGTGAAATGAGACTGGGAGATCTCACGATGGAGTTCTGGGAAAATGGGCTCCCAGAACTTCTGGCGGAGCCCCGATGGGTACATGGGGTGCCCCGCCTGCAGCCCTAACTCAACACCCAAACAGAGTTCCAAAAGTTCCTGTGGCTTGTGACATTTCAGGTCAAATGGCAGAAGGACGACATGGACAACAACCTTAACTTCTTTTCTGTGTCGTCTGACGGCAGGATTGTGTCATGGACCCTCGTAAAGGTGCCTGTTTCCCAGAAAAGGGTCATGGAGGGGTGAAGTGGGAGGGGCTAAATGGCAAAGAGTTACTGAAACAATCCCCGCTCACCCGTCCCCATCCTCTCTGACTGCAGAGTGAGCTGGTTCACATAGACGTCATCAAGCTGAAGGTAGAGGGGAGCAGCACCACAGATATCCCTGAGGGGTTGCAGCTGCACACTGTAGGTAGGAACCCCAGCCCTCACACCTCCAGCCTGATGAGACCGTTCAGCCCCAGCACCCCAGGATCAGTGACAGTGGCCATTTACCTTCCCAACGCTCTCCCCTCCTTTGTACTGGAGCCTAGACTGGAGGAGACAGAAAAGCCCAATGTTATGGGTGGAGCCCTTGACCATTGGCACACACCGCTCTTCAGGCAGGTCCTTTCCCATGTGCAGACCCTGCTCTTGTTTATGCAGATCAGGTGCTGCTCTGCAGATCCATCCCTGTTTATGCAGATCTAAGCCCTGTTTACCCAGATCCTGTCCCTGTTTACTCAATTCCTACCCTGTTTATGCAGACTCTATCCCTGTTTGCACAGACCATGTCCCTGTTTGCAGACCCCCATCCCTGTTTACTGTGACCCTGACCCTGCTTAACTCAATTCCTGCCTTGTTTACCCAGTCCCCCATTCTTGTCTGCAAAGTCCTAACTGCCTAGGGCAAGCAAGTCCGTGGTCCAGTTTCTGTTTTCCTGGCCTGAGCCCAGCCCTTACAGCCTAGTTCTTTTTGTCCTGCACTGGGCTGGGTGGGAGGTTCCCTCTGAGAACCAGGCTAAGTCTGCCCTCTTCTTCCTAGGCTGTGGCACCGCCTTTGACTTCCACAGGGAGATCGACTACCTGTTCCTGGTGGGCACAGAGGAGGGGAAAATCTACAAGGTGAGGCAGCATTCCCCGTCAGCTCCTTACAGGGTCACATGGACCTAAGCACCCAGGGAGGGTATAGTATTCAACACATCCTGTTCTGACACCATCTAGTGTTCACTCTTCTGGAAGCCTTTTGTGGGGGAGAAGAATGCATTTCTTTTTTTAAAAGTTCCTTTTAATTGTTTTGTGTGTGTGTGTGTGTGTGTGTGTATGTATGTGCACTCATGTCATAGTGTGCATGTGGAGGTCAAAGGACAACTTTGTGGCTTGTGGGGCTCTAATTCAGGTCTTCAGGTTTGGTGGCAAGCACTTTTAGCCACTGAGCTGTCCTGCAAGCTCTTTTTTTTTTTTTTTTTTTTACATTTATTTATTTCGTGGTGGTGTTGGGGACACATGCATGCCACAGTACATGTATGGAGCTCAGCAGATAGCTTGTACTTTTCCAAGGGTTGAACTCAGGTCGTCGGGCTTAGCAGCAAGCACCTTTATTTGCTGAGCCATCTCACCAGTCCAAGAATGCACGCATGTCTTGGTCTGCTTGGTGGCAGGAAGAGGGGCTACAATCAGGAACGGTGATGGAGAATCTGGAGAGTAGCTCAAACCAGTCTCTTTCCCCCTCTCCTAAGAGGCAGACATGGGAGTAGGGACTTGGGGGAGCTAGGCTATTCTGGGCAGACTTCCTGGAGGAGATCTGAACTGGAGCCCAGCTTTGAAGGCCAGGTATCCAACCGAGTCATCTCTGAGGATGAGGTGCACAGCCACCAGCAGGACACAACCTCACAGCCAGTTTTCTGCCGTGTCTCAGTGTTAGTAGGTGAACATCCCTCTGAACCTCCATCGTCCAGAAATAGCTTTGCTGTGAGCTTTTCTTAGGCTCAGAGACTCAGAATGTTAATTACAGACAGCCTCCCGGGAGCCCCAGAGGCCCAGCCCGAGTTGGTCTGAATGCAAAAGAGGTCCCCACCCCCTCTCCACCCCTCCCTGTGGCTGCCGGAGAGAGGCAGGGGAGGAGGAAAGACTGGCCACTTTGTCTCCTGGAGGGAAGGAGGGAGGCTTGCTGGCCAGGGCAGACACTGAATGGGAGATCTGAGTCGGCTCCTGGCTCCACACCTGCTCTTACCTGTACAAGGCGGGGCGCTGCTTACTGTGGCCTGGATGATGTCTGAGCTGCAGTAAACCCGTGGCTCTGTCTACCAAGGCTCTGGCATGGACAAGAGATCAGGCTGTGCCCCACCCTTGCCCAGGGCGTGAGACCCACTTTGCCTTGCAACAGAGAGAGAGGTCACTTTCTGGTCAGTCACTTCCCTTCACCCTCCAGGAGGGCTCCGTGCCCAGCCCGAACCCCAGTCCTTCAGTGCTTCCTCTTCCTTTGGGAGTTGGGGGGGGGTGCGCAGATGGACAGACAGGCTCAGGTGCTGGTCCTCTAGGGCCCCTAGGGAAAGGTTGCCGCTGACTTTTCTCTCACTGTTGATGTCAACCTTCCTGAATCATCCATCCCCTTCCCTCCCATAGTGTTCTAAATCCTACTCCAGCCAATTCTTGGACACCTATGATGCTCACAACATGGCCGTGGATGCTGTGATATGGAACCCATTCCATACCAAGGTCTTCATGTCCTGCAGCTCTGACTGGACTGTGAAGATCTGGGACCACACCATCAAGTGAGGGGCCTGCCTTGGCCCTGCCCTGCCCCCTGCCCTCCCCATGCTCTGGCACTCTGAACCCTCTGTGTTACGGGCGTGACCTTTCTGCCACCGCAGGACCCCCATGTTCATTTATGACCTGAACTCGGCCGTGGGTGACGTGGCCTGGGCACCATACTCTTCCACGGTGTTTGCAGCGGTTACCACAGATGGGAAGGTGAGTCGTCCTTTCTCACCCTGCGGAGCCACCATGGAGACCAGGAGGTGCCTCGGGGTCTCTTCCTAGAGAGCCCACCCCATGCCACCCCAGGTCAGTAGGGGGTGATGAGACGGAGGACTATGTATTTTAAAGGCCAGGCTACGCAGGGAAGTGTGGAGGAATCCTTCATCACAGGGGACCTCAAGGAAGGACAGGAATGTTCACCTTGGGGAACAGGCCCTCTGGGGAGCTGAGGTGCCATCCAGAAGTTGTCTTCCTTGAGGTCTCTGTGAGTGGGTTAGAGGATGCCTAGCCTCTGGGGCAGTCACTGGTCTGTAAGGTAGTGAGCCCCCTCCCACCTCCAGAAGTGTCCAAGCTGGTCTGAGGAGCTTGAGTAGAATGCCACAGAGACTCAGAAGCCACAAAGGTGTGTTGAGACTGTTCTTAGGTGCAGGCTTGTTTTCTTTATGGAATTTGATATAAACTGACAAGCACCTGCAGCCCCAAGGAAAGAATCTGGCGATTAAGACATCACCCTCACGTCAGTCAGCCCCCCATGAACACGTTATTAAGGGCCAATATGGTGCTCGGTTCCAGGCTAGAGTCTGGCGATTCAGGCACCTGCTCTTATGGAGCTCACATTATAGTGGAGAGGAAGACAAAAACAGGCACCCAAATTCCCACCATGTTAGAGCAGAGGACTGAAAGAGGATCAAGTGTTGATAGCAGCATTATTCATAAGTCCAAACAGTGAAAGAAGCCAGTGTCCAACAAACCATGAACAGCAAACAGTGCAGTGTATATGCAAAAGGATCACATTCAGCAGAGAAGGAACATATATGATAACATAAATGGGCATGAAAAGCTTATGCTAAGTCAAATAGGCCAGACACACAAAAGAACAAATATCTGGTATGTCCAAAACAGATTTGCACCGTATGCATCGTGTCAAGAGACAGATCTATAGAGATACAGAGTTTATTTGTGTTTGCTTCAGATAGAGGGGTTGAGAAAAAAAATGGGGGGTGACTGTGAATGAGTACACAGTTTGCCTTGTGGGTGAAAAAAACACTAAAATTGGTTGTGATAATGGCTTGAAAAGTGAATATGCTTAAAACCAAGAAGTGTATGCGTTAGGTATGTTAAGTGGATGAACCTCATAGTATGTGAATTATTGCCTTGATAAAGCGTTATATCAGAGGAAGCCAGGTTTGGTGGTACATGCCTATGCCTATAATCCTAGCATGCAGAAGGAGGAAGCCAGAGATCAAAAGTCTGAAGCCAGTCTGCATCCATGGCAAGTGCCGGCAGGCCAGACTGAGCTACACAGCAAGCCCCGGGGTGGGGGGGGGGGGGGAGCCAGGCGGTTCCTGAGGAAAGGCTTCTTGGATGAGGTGAAGCTCAATCTGGGAGCTGACGGACGAGCACTAGCCTTTAGCCTTTTTCTTTTTTCTTTTTGAGACAGGGTCTCTCTATTATGTCACCCTGCCTGTCCTCTTATGTAGACCAGGCTGGCCTCGAACTCACAGAGATCCATCTGCCTCTGCCTCTGCCTCCCGAGTGCTGGGGTTAAAAGTGTGGGTCCCTGTGCTCTGTAGGAGCAGCATTATGAAGATGAGGTGGGGAAGCTGTGCAAGCAGGGGGGCAGCAGGACTCCAGCATTCTGAGGTGTGAATGGGAATGAGGCCACCCTTAGGAACTGAGGCCGCACGCCTGGGCTCAGTCAGCAAAGGCAGAGGGCTTAGGATGAGAGGAGGGACATGGGCAGTGTACGGAATTTGGCTCCAAGGAGGCTGAGAGAGAAATTTGAAGGGAAGCCGAGGTACAGCGTGGAGGATGGGTTGTGGATGGGCAAGAGCCGAAGCAGGAGACTGCTAGCTGTCACAGCAGGAGCTGATAGTGATTTGGACTCCCAGTGAGGCAAAGATAATATCAGACATTACTGGGCACTTAGGCATCAAACTCTGAGCACTTTGTATTTATTAGCTGGGATAAACCCTTGGCTTCGCCACTTACAAGCAAGTTAGCCTCCAATGGCTTCCAAATCCTCATTTATAAAATAGGGATAGTAACAGAACCACCATATGAAGTGGTTGTGAGGGGTATAATTAGATGATCCAACCTTGTAACACTCCTGCCCAGAGCCTGGAACGTGGTAAGTATATTAGACTGGATAAATGGTAGCTGCCATTATTGGTTCTTTTTATATGGCTTTGGGTTTCTTTGTGGTATTTTTATACATGCATGTCGTTATAATTTGTTCCGTCTTCTTCCCTCACTGTGCTCTCCATCCCTCTGATCCCCCTTGCCTGTTCCCTTTGTCCCCTCCAAGAGTCCCCCCTCTGCCTTCATGTCACATACATCCCAGAGCGGCTATTGTTATTTAGTCTGCATAGACTTAAGATTTCTGAACTTTTTTATCCTCACTCCCTCGTCATGGGAGGAAAGTGAGCAGACATAAAGACCCTTCTGCTGTCGCTGGCTCGGCCGTGCTGACCGTCAGCCTTCTGTAGGGTTTCCAGAAAGCCCGAGGTGGGAGACCAGGGCCCTGTTTACCCGACTGATGACACCAGCCTCTCCGTAGGCCCATGTGTTTGACCTAGCTGTCAACAAGTATGAAGCTATCTGCAACCAGCCTGTGGTGGCCAAGAAAAAGAACAAGATCACCCACGTGCAGTTCAACCCCATCCACCCCATCATAATTGTGGGCGATGACCGTGGGCACATCACCTGTCTCAAGCTCTCTCCCAACCTGCGAAAGATGCCGAAGGTATGGGCTCTGGGAGTCCTAGCTGCCATCAAGAGATAGGGGGATGATAGGGAGGAGCCAGGGGCCACCCCAAGTTTCTGGCTTGAAGGATTCGAGGTAAGGATGGTATCAGTGCCTGAATGAGGAGGCTGGGGAAAAGGTTTGTGAAGTAACAGATCAGTTTGACCTGCTGCATCCTGTAGGGTCCGGGGGTGATTTCCAAAGAGTAAGTGGCCTTGGAACATGGGGGAGGCAAGCACCATTGGCTTACTGGAAGTGCAGGATGTTGTGACAGGTCACCAGGAGAGGGACTCAAGGCTTAGCTGAAGCATTGCTGCTGGGCTTATATAGAGTTTCAGCTCCAATGGTCCCTGAACTGGGAGCTGTGAGTCTACCCAGGAAGGAGCAAGTGAGCCGTGAGCAGGGTAACTAGGTCAGCAGCCAGGCAGGTCTCCTTCTGAGTTCTAGATTCTGTTTCTCGGGTCTCTAATGGTGAGAAGAACCAGACCAGAGCCCAAGGACCCCAAATATATGACACAAAGCCCACAGCAATGCCCTCAAATCTACACCTGAGCCCAAATGCAGACTTAAGACTCAAGCTTCACAGCACAGGCCTTAGACTAAATCCAGAGCCTCAGAACCCAACTTAAAAAAATACAGAACCCATTTGTATATGAGAGTAGAAATGGCCCTTTGCTCTCTGCCCAGCTTTGGGCCAGGGTCAGGGTCACCAAGTTGCCCTGACCATTGAACCTCCAGGGTACAATCTGAGGCATATACTGCAGTTTGGGGCAGGGTCTGGGGCTTGTCTTGTTCGGCTAGTCTTCTTCCCCAAGTGTTCCTACCCAGCCAGGGACTGTGCACCATCCTTTGGATACTGGCATAGACTATTCCCCACCATGGCCAGGGAGGCATGGGCTGGAAGTATGGACGGCCTGTAATTGTAGCCAGCTGGGGGAGGGGGTGGACTTGGCTATAAATACTCAGAAGGCTTGCTAAGCGCCTGCAGCTGTGGCCTGCAGGCTGTGGTGGGCTTTGGGGGTTGGGGGAAGTCAGGCATGGTCTAAATCTCCTTGCTGAGCCCAGCTCCTTGGCCTCAGGAGGGAGAAAGGAGGCAGCAATGTTTGGAGAACAGATAAAATCTGGTCTTAATTTAATGAGGGGCAGGCTTAAGATGGCAGAGCTAGACAGCCCCCTGGGAGGATGATGGTCACTCTTTAGGAGAGGGGCATAGCCCTGACACCGGGAGCGTGGTAGATATGAAGGAATGCTACCCGATGTGATCCTGGGAAGCAAGATTTATCATAGTTCCATCTCCTCACAAAGCAAGGGTCAGTTGTGGCTGAGAGAGCTGAACTCTGAATCTGGAAACCTAAATCACCCAGGATCTGAGCAGGGACAGTGGGGGCTAGTACTTGGCAGGATTAGAAGTTCCTGGGAGGTGACCCTGTCAGCAGTCAAGTGATTCATACAGAAG
Source organism: Peromyscus nudipes (assembly GCA_902168325.1). Lineage (NCBI taxonomy): Eukaryota > Metazoa > Chordata > Mammalia > Rodentia > Cricetidae > Peromyscus > Peromyscus nudipes. Next base: position 68,314 of record CABHPH010140938.1, read on the forward strand.
GAAGTCCTCTGGGCATCCCTGCTGCCCTTTCTCTGGGAGCTGCAGATTCCCTGCTCTTCCCAAGAGGTCTCGACTCCTCTCCCGGGAACTTCCTCTGAGTGCCATCAGAGGTCAAGAACTGTCTTTCTTTTCCTCCTGTACGGTTGGAAAAGTGAGGCTCAGAAAGGGACTTGTCCAGTCTCATGAGGGATCTAATGCAGCGACGGAACTAAAAATCAGGTCCCTTAAATACCAAGGGATGGGGTAAGGCTGAGAAACAGCTTAATGATGGAGGGAGAATGGGGAGAGAGAAAAAGATGACTGTCCTGTGCCTCCCGGAGCAGGGAGCTGGGTAACGGCGAAAGCACAGACTGAGTGCCAGGGGCTGCAGGAGCAGACCTGGGAGCCGGTGGAGGGGTCAAGGCCAGAGGAAATTGGAGCTCTGCAGAGTAGCTGCAGCTAGATGGAGCCAGGAAGGCGCCTACTGCCTCGGCACTCTCCTCTGACCTTACAGCCCCAGCAGGTGTGGCTGGGGCAGGTGCCAGGAAACAGTGGGCACAGGTGGCAGAGAAGAGAGGGAAGGCAGGAAGTGGCAGCTGCCCAGCCTGTCTCGGCACAGTCCACATCCCACTGTCTGGACAGTAGGGAGAATGTGACTGATGTGGCCTGCTACAGAATTTTCAAGCCTGTGGGCCAAACATACCTGTGTCGAAAATTCCATTGTTTCAGGGCTCAACTTAGCAGTGGAAGCATTAGAATGTTTTGCAGGTGAGGGCAAGGGTCATAAACTCAGGATCTGAGATACAGTCCCCACCACAAGGAGTCACATGGAAAATTCTGTCTGCTCTCATGGGTCTCCTGGTACCTTCCCCACTGGCATCAAGTGGCACCCCTCCCCAAGCCTGTGAGGACACCTGTGGCCCTGTCCTCATCTCTCTCTCCTGCAGCACACATCCATCCCCTCTTTACAGGGCTGAACCTGGGTGGTCCTAACAGAAAGCTCCTGCCTCTTCCTGGAGCCTACAGCTCTCCATGGCCGGCTTCTGAGAGACTGAAGACAAATGCCTTTTCCCAATCCTGCCAGCACCAAGCCCTTGCTAAGCTTTGGAGCTAGAGTTGGAGTCCTCCTCACAGGCCCTCCGATGAGCCTCTGAGTCACCTAACCTGAGTAGGGGGAGGACTGAATGGGAGTAGCAGGGATCCAGTATTTACCGGGCAAGGGAGGGTCAGGGAATAGCTAGGACAGGCTGGGCAGAGGAGCCAGTGGTGGCATCTAAAAAGAGGCAGCCGGTCCTTCACCATTCCCATTGGCTTTTCCCCTCTCCCCAGGAAAAGAAGGGGCAGGAAGTGCAGAAGGGGCCAGCTGTGGAGATCGCAAAGCTGGACAAACTGCTAAACGTCGTGAGGGAAGTCAAAACCAAACTCTGAGCGTCTGGCCCGGCCCCGCCTCAACCCAACGTGTACAGAGCTCTGCCTGGGCACCAGGGTGCCTAAGCACCGAGGATGTACCCATCCTGACCAAGTCCTCATATTTGCTCTCCACATTCTAGTTCTTATGGTCACAGCACCCTCTCCATGACCTGACTCTCAACCTCCATTACACTCCCTTTACACAAATAAACCTGTTTGAAAACTCATACATTTAGTGTTTTCTACCACACAGCCCCCAAGAAGAGAAGTCTCAGGGTAAGCCATAGTTCCATTTATTATCCAACAAACAGTGGGAGGACCAGAGAAGGGGCCCAGCCCGGACACCCTCCCATTATTGCCATGGGTTCCAGTTTGCTTCCCCAACCTAGAGAGCCCAGAGGCACCGAGCTTAGGGAAGTGAGCAGCCCTTGGCCCTTGGGATGGAGCAGAGTCCAGAGGGCCCTGGCCCTAGCACCGACTCCTGACCCCCCACTCCAGGCCTGTCTCTCTAGGGCTACTCAGGCCTCTCTTGAGTCAGGCTGGCTACAATCTAGGCTGCTGGGTCCAGCTTCAAATAGACTGGACTCCAGATTCTAGACCCCAGACTGGCTGAACTCTAGGATCAGATGCCACACTCTGACTCTGGTATACTCAGGTCCAGGACTCCAGGGTAGGCCAGGCGCCTTCAGGGCTGCAGCAGGTAGCTGCCTTCATGGCTAGGCTTCTGGGGAGGTGGTGCCTTCTCAGGACAGGGGCCAGGGCTGGAGTTGGGACTGGATTCCGAGAGAGAATCGACGTCAGTGGAACGGGAGTGGCAGGCCCAGCAGAGAATGACCCAAAGCAGCAGCAGCAAGAAGCCAACAAGGCCGTTGCAGACGATGGCGATGAGGGCCCCCTGGGAGATGGCTGCCCCCATGACAGGCAGCACCCTCAGGCCAGAGCAGAGAGCAGAGCTGCCTCAATGGCAAGGCCCATGCCGAGGCTCAACTCCGGTATGGCCGACTTTCCAAGGAGGCTGTCCTGTCCACACACAGTGATTCCTGGGCAGTGGAAATGCCCACCTGCAGTCCTGAGCCTGAGGAAGTACAGAGGAAAGGAGAGGGGGTGAAGAGGAAGAAGTGGGCTGAAGCCTGGGGGGACAGCTCCCCTCTCCCATCTTTGGCCTCTCAGGCAGAGGGCATTGAGTCTCAGCCTCCCAAAGCCAGGACCTCCATCCTCAGGCCTGGCTCTGAGCACCTGGTGCGTGGTGCCGCCCGAGTGGGGAAGCTGTAGCAGGCAGGCACCCTCTGTCTCATCCGTGGAACTGGTGGGTAATAGCCTAGCTAGCCCTGCCCACCAAGCTTCTAGCCTTCAGACATGCTGTTGGTGGGCGGGACTGAGGTGGCCCAAGGCCCAGGAGGAAGAGAATTACGACCATCATTGAGGAGGCTAGGGCATCCTCTCTTTCTGAGGGCTGCAGTAAGCTAGTCCAGGAAACCTGCAGAGGTGCCAGCTCACACAGAAGGGAACTTTGTGGAGGCCCTGGCAGGAATGTGTGCGTCCTGCATATCCAAGGTTGTGCCTAGGTGTGCCTTTCCCTGGAACTTTGCCTCTCTGGGTCAGGTGTGTGTGTGTGTCTGAACGGTACACCCCCCTGTCTCTCTGTCCCTTGCTGGATCTGCATCCTTGTCCCTCCATACCTACCTCTGTGAAGGTGTGTGGCTGCCTGTCTCTGTGTCCCTATCTCAGAGTGTTTTGAGTGTTTCATGTGTGTGTCTCATTTCTCCACCAGCCTGTCTCTGGGTATCTCTTGTCTCTTTTCATGACTCTATGTCCCTCTGCCCTCCAGGACATGTCTCTTCCTTTCTCCGTGGGGTCGGCATCAGGGGTTCTGTGCGTCTTGCATGTGTCTCTGTCTTTGTGTGTCTATCTCTCCTCCAAGCCGTGTGTCTCTGTCTCTGTGTGGGTCACTGTCTCTTCATCTCCGTTCAGTATCTCTGTATCTCGACCCCCTGTCCGTAGGGGAGGCCTCCCCCACTTACCTGAGTTGAGCCCGGTGCGCGCCCGCGGGAGGGTCCGGGGCAGCGGGATGCTCAGCGCCGACTGAGGCTCGAAAGCCTGCGGGCGGGGGGCGGCGGGAGGCGGGCAGGGGCGACGTCCACTCCCCGGGCCCTCCCCCTGGGCCGCGCAGCCTCTGCCGGCCGCTCCCGCCGGG
>CABHPH010140939.1:438-21131 GCA_902168325.1 Peromyscus nudipes
GGGAAGCTTCGCTGGAGAGAATTTGGCACGGACTTTGCAACCCTGAGAACGGGAAGCTGAGCGGTTCTGGGGTTAGTCAGTGGCCGGGAGGAAGAGGACCTGTGGAAGACCACGTATGCACTGTGGAGTCTGGCAGAGTCCAAAGGGAGAGGCAGCTGGGCAGACAGAGGCCCTTGTTCCTCCTGATCACCACCCCCTAGATGTTGCCCGGGAACTGAGGCCAGGGGGTTGATGGGGGCGGAAGGAGGCCAGGCCTGTGTGGTGATTCAAACCTACCCCAGCATTCAGGAACGTAGGTAGGCCAGCTGCCCAGAGCTGCCACGAGCCCAGGGAGGGATGAGGGTGAAGGCAAAGCTCTATCAGTTCTAGCTCTGGTTCACAGTTCATCTTCGGAACAGAATTTGGGGATATACTCAGTACCCCCCATTCTCCCTAGGGCCCTTGGCTACCTCTCTGCTTACAGACTCACCCTTGTCTTGGCTCTGTACCCTTTCCACAAAGTCCCTTCTCCAACTCCTTGTGTCTTCCTTAAGAGCTCCCCAAAGCCCCCACCCTTGGATATAGGAACCAGCCTGGAAAAATTCCTGGTTGGGCTTTGGCCCAGCTGTTCCCAGGCTCCCCTGGGAACAAGAGGGGGCTCTGATACCTGTGGGAAGAGAGGGACCAACCAGTCCCAACCCTCACCCAGATCTGCTGGGCCTCTGAGAATGGGAGCCCAGCAATCTCCCTGTTGGCCCGAAAAGGTTACACCACCATCTTCATCACTCTGCACACAGTACTGGGGCTTGGTGGGATCCCAAGTTACCTCTTGGGTACCCCGATTTCCAATGGAGCAATGTTACGGGGCTCCTATGGGGAGAGAAGCTGGCTCCTGCTCACCCCGTCCCATCATGTCCATCATCTCTGTCCTGGGTGCACCTCCTGGATGGCTCTCTCACAGCAGGGACTTTACTGTTAGTCAATGTTTGCTGACCCAGAGCTCTCCCAGGGGTTTCCTCATCTGGTCCATGACCATGCTGCTGAGGCACAGGGAAAGGAAAGACATCAAATGTCTCACTTGTCTGCCTCTAACATCCCAAGAACGCCTTGTCAGGGAACCCCTGTCCCTCATCATGGTATAACAGAGGCTCTGGACACCGAGGACTCCCAATAGCCTGCTCTTCCATCCCACACATCACCACCTTCTACAGCAGTGGTTCTCAACCTGTGGTCATGATCCCTTTGGGTTACATATCAGATATCCTTCACATCAGATATTTACATTACAATTCATAACTAGCAAAATTGCAGTTATGAAGTAGCAATGAAATAATTTTATGGTTGGGGATCGCCACAACATGAGGAACTGTATTAAAGGGTCGCAGCATTAGGAAGGTTGAGAACCACAGTTCTACTGTCTTGGGAATGGCCATGGGCTTACAGAACAAGGACTCATTAAAGGATCCTGAGGTCTAGAGGAAGATGAAGAGGCTTTGGGGAAAGTTAGCCATCTGTCTCTTCACAACTCCAGCCTCCTTCTATCCCGAGCCAGGTGTATATAACAAGGTGGGATAGATACCACCGTATAAGGCTCCCCGAGGGTCTTGTGCTCAGGAGCCAGGGCAGTGATGGTACAGATTGCCCTTTCCAAAGCACTAAGCCATGCTAAGACTGCAACTTTGCCTGAAGGGTTTTAAGTAACCCGTATCAGGGTAGAGATGGGCCGCTCACCTCCACCCTGCATTTTAGAGACACAACTTGAAGCTGAATCAGAGGAAGGGTCACTTCTGGATTCCCTATGAGCTGCACATTGTCACCAACTTTCACAATGACGCACTCTGTACATTGATATGGACCTAGAAAATGTCATGTCCATACTGTCACCAGATGAAAACTGGATGTCTAGAAAGCAGGGGGGAAGAAACAGGTCATGTGCTGTGTCCCAATGCTCCTGCTCACCCTGGGGGCTCATTTCCCAGAACACACTTCCCGCCATTCATCTTCCCTCCCCAGGTCACTGTAGGACGAGGGACATCAGAGTGTAATGGGCCTGACAGAAATGAAAGTACTCTAAAGGGATACTTGTGTGTCCCAACCTATTAGACTATTTAAACAATGGCCCCAAAAAGTGGGGATTTTCCCCGCCAATCTCATGCTGGCCAATGCAAATCAAACCAACCAGGATGAATCTTTTCCTGGCATCAGGGAACCAGAGCAAACAATCCACTAGGTGACTAGTCAGTGACATCTTCAGAGAATATCGTTCAGAGACAGGGAGGAGATTGTCAGAACAGAAATGAAGTCAGGCTGGGCATGGGAGTACTTGCTTGTATCCAAACACTTGGGAGAATCAGAAATTAAGGACAGCCGAGGCTTCATGAAGAGATCCCATCTCAGACCAATGGGATGGGGTTGCTCATGTCCTTCCTTCCAAAAGTAACTAAAGGCCAGAAGGTTATGAAAAATGGATCTTAGCATGGCCGCTGGCACCAACTACATCAGTTCCTACTTACATTCTGTTTATTATGTTTATTTCATGAGGTGGGTACATTCCACCTCATGGTCGAAATGTTAAAACAAAAGGGGGGGATTTTGACTAGCCTGACAGAAGATCAGTCTGGCTATCAGACTATTGAAACAATGGACCTTAATGAAATGGGAATTTCCCCACATCTCCTGCTAGGAGAAGCAAAGCGCTCCAGTGAGAGGGGAACTTGTCTCCAGGAATGAGACTTCACACGATTCTAACAACTTGTCAGGCTAACCCCAAGAATGCTCACTGGTGGGCGGGACCACACCTTGGCCAGGACTGCTTGGATGTGCACATCTTTGGTCCTCGAAACTTTAATCACACTTCAGGACCTCAAGACAGACTCGTGGGGGAGTCCCTGGATCTTTGCTCCTCTTCCCAGTGTGGCCATAGTGGCTAAGTCCTTTATCTGCTTCTGCGTCTAATCTGACTCTTTTAATTGGCTTATTGAGAATGGGTTGTCGGCTCCGACTTGGGGCACAGGTTGTGACTTACACACACCCAAATCTGAAAAGATGAGCAGAGTCCTCAGTGGACCACCCCCATGTGCTCTGAGAAGACACAAAGACACAAATTGAGGGTACAGTGGAGCCAAGAGTAGCCCAGACAGAATTATGGGAGGTCCCAGCTGAGGGGAGGATGGCATGACCAGTCACATCCTACAGCTCTGCACTTGGTACATAAGGCCACAGAAGAGAGACAGGTGCGGGTGGAGAAGCCTGGGACTGGCAGCCGGCAGCCTGCAGTGGCCTCAAAGGAAGCAATGGTGGGGCCAGTGGCACAATGGTTGTACTCTGCCCTGACCTGTCACCGTCAATATTCAGGGAAGTTTGGGGTTGTGCGGGTGTGGGCAGGTGATCTGGAAGCCTGTGGGTAAGTGGATGGTGCCACTCCTGGGGAGGGGAGCTGGCTGGCCAGACTGCAGTCTGCGTATTTTCTAGAAGAATTTTCACTGTGATAGAAGAAAGTCCTGCTTTCCTCTTCCCCTCGGGTGCCAGCAGGACCCAGAACTACAGGCATAGGATGCTTAATTCTGGAGAGAAGTGGAGGCGCTTCACCTAGTCCTGGCCTCTTGCCTTAGGATCAGTCGCTCCTGCCCCTCCCCCTCCCTCTCCCCCTCCTCTCCTCCCTCCCCTCCTCTCCTCCCTCCCCTCCTCTCCTCTCCTCCCTCCCTCCCCTCCCCTCTCCTACCCTCTCCTCTCCTCCCCTCCGCTCTCCTCCCTCCCCTCTCTCCCCTTCCCCTCTCCTCCCCTTCCCTCCGCTCTCCTCCCCTTCCCTCCTGTCTCCCCTCTCCTTCCCTCCTGTCTCCCCTCTCCTTCCCTCCTGTCTCCTCTCTCATTTCTCCTCTTTCTCCAAGTCTTTTTCCACCAAAGCGATAGAGGCAAAGAGAAGTTGACAAAGAAGGGCTCCTGCCCAGGGCCAGTATCAAAGTCTGCTGTGTGTCTACAAGTTTGGACTGGGGGCATGAGAGGTAATTAATGGTGGCTAGTTGGTAAAAGGGCTAGAGAAACAACAGCCAGAGAGGTTAACCCCTCACCGAGAGGACCAGACCGAGTCCAGAAAGGGGGTGGAAAGGGAAATCAGCCCGCAGAAGAGGCTGGCCATCAGTCCCTCTCTCTGGAAGCATACCTCCCCATCCCACGCCCCCCTCATGGGCCAAGTCTCTACCTCTTTCAAGAATCCCATTTAGCTCCTAGTCTGAGCAGCTGTCTTTGATGTACTATCCCCCCAATACCCTGGGCACACCCTCGCCTGATACCCCATTCTTTGCCACTCTCCCAAACTCTACCCCCATCTTGTTTATGGTGGCCCCTGCCCATACCCCTCACCCCCACCCAGTCTTGGGTGTCCTCTAATGGGAAGAAGGTAGTCTCGGGGTCCTCCCTGCACCTAAGCCCTGCCTAGGGACTGGATTCAGTTCTAATTGTGACTACTTTCCAAGTCCCCTGTACACCCTGCTCTGTGCCAATGCTGCGGGAGAGACAGGGAGCCCTAATGGAAAGCAAGGCACTTTGAAGTCCAGTGCACCCAGGTGGCATGCTGCTGTTCACTGTGTGGCCACATGCAGGTCACTCCACCTCTCTGCTCCACACTCCCTTTGTCTGCACACTAGGAGTGAAAGTACCTGCCTTGCAGAGTTGCTGTGGACAGACCAAAGGTGGGCAGAGGTCTCTCAGTGTTACCAAGCAAGTAGCCATGCTGGCTGGCGGGCCGGGCTTCCCGCATGGGGTGGCACAGACAGGGCTTCCCGCATGGGGTGACGCAGACAGGCACGCCACGAGCACTTGTTGTGTTCACCCAACAAGCTCTGGTTTGGACGGGACCCTGGTCTTGCACGGTATGGAAGAGGCTTCTTGTCTGGGGAGGACCGAAAGACTAAACTGGTGAAGGCAGGGAATTGTTAGGAACAAGTGAAGCCTTCCTGGAGGAGGTGACGCTTTGAGTTGGGTTTTGAGGGAAAAGCAGGCGTTTCAGGAGTTTAACCATCTGAGTTACTGGGGATAAAGAAGAGGTAAGGGGTTTCTAGAAATTTCTGTCAGGCTGCCTTCCAGGTCCTCCTCTGGGCCAGAGTATAAAGACTGGGAGGGTAGGCCTAGCTGAGGATTGCCTTAGGGAACATCCCAGACAGAGAGAGCCCAGGGCCAATGCTACTCCCTCAGGGGTGAGCCACGCTGCCTTTCCTGCCCCTTGCCCCCTGCCCCACCTCTGGGGGGTGAGGCATGGGGACACAACAATTTAAAAAATTGTCCCCAGAGAATTTAAAAACAGGCAGACAGTAGAGGTAGGTTCAGTCATATATTGAGTGTTGGGGTTATTGTTTGCCCCGGGGGGTACCAATCGGGGACAAGCCCAGGGCCACTTGGCTAGACAGAGCACAGAGCAGGGTGACACTTTCTCTGGTTCACCCCCCTTGTCTCCAGGAGAGCTGAGAAACTGCATGCTGTGTGACCTTGGTCCTGTTTGCTGGTCCTCAGCTTCTAGGCAGGATTCCCTAGCTCTGAGTCACGGGGAAACTGTGACAGCTGAGACTGTTCTTTGATACCAAATGTCACATCTTCTAGTGGCCTGTGTCCTTATTGCTCTTGAAGAGGCAACGTTTAGCTCAAAGAAATCTAGCATGAATGTAATCCGGCACTGAGCAACAGAGGAGACACCCCCCAGGTGCTGAGCAATGGTGGAGACACCCCCGCCCAATGCTGAGAAATGGTGGAGACACACACCCCCGGGCCCCCAGGACGCAGGGAACGCCATCTTCTGTCACCTGCTTGGTCCCTTGGGTTTGTTTCTGTTTTATTTCTATCTTTTGGTCTCGCTATGTAGCCCAGACTGGCTTGGAATTCATAATCCTCCTGCCTCAGTTTTTCAAGTACTGGGATTACAGGAATTAGCCATGCACACAGCCAACTGGCCCTTGTCTTTTCTGAAGACACTGGTTGGTGACCCCTCACTGTGACAAGCACCCACTGCTTCCCCACTCCATAGCAAGTGATGGCAGGCAGAGAGCAGGTCTTGCCTCACTGCTTCCAAGCTGCGAGCCTCAGTTTTCTTATCTATAACATGGAAGTGGCGGTGCCCGCCTGCCAGGCTGGTAGAGAGAGGTGGGGAGTTGATGGATATACACTGAACTTCCCCCTAGAGTGGAACTCATGCACGGCTCACTTCCCCTCTCAGCTCCTCTGTTGACCCCTCTCATTGCACAACCCACTGTGATCTGGCCAGAGTCAGACGGGGCTAGGGGGATAGATTTACTCCACGCTCTGGGGAGAGAAGGGGAGAGAAGGGGAGAGAAGGGGAGGGGAAGGGAGGGGAGGGGAGGGGCACATGTTTATAATCCCAGAATTTGAGAGGACAAAGGAGCTAGAGTTTGAGGTCATCCTAGCTACATATTGCTTTCAAGGCCAGTCTGAGTTACATGAGACCCTGTCACAAAGGAAGCAAACAGAAGGAAGAAATGGAAGGAGGGAGGGGCAGAGGGATGGAGGGATGAGAGAGGAGAGAAGGAAGGAGGAAATCAACCAATCACATAATGGACACTGGCGATAATAGGGCTGGGGGATGTGTTAACTTAGTTTCTGCTCTAGCCTTTCCATGAAGCAGCCACGTCACCGATGGTCACTGCATTGGCAGCAATGTGGATTCCTTCAGGGAAGTTAGGAAAAAGAGTCAGGGTCCAATGCCCTCTCCCAGCAAGGATGTAGGTGAGAGCCTGGCCCAACAAGAGGCTTCACAAAGATAAAGCCGGTTAGTGACTACTCCCCAGAGGGGGTTACCCCACTATCCTTCCAGCTTTTCCACACCCAGAAGTGCAGGGAGGGCTGGGTGTGGGGGAACAGGGAGACCTCCCTTAGCTTCCAGAACCTTCCTGGCCTTGTCCCTACTAGATAAAGGGTAAAGCGATTACTCATAGGATATCTGAGCCAGAAAAACGTCAGACTTGCTCTGAGAGCCTTGGGGTCCTCGGAGGCAGTGGCAGGGGTGAGCGTGGGCAGGCACAGCACCCCCAGTTTTATCTCTTTTCCTTTATTGACGTTTCATTTGGAATGTCACACGAAGAAACTGCTCATTACTAAAGAAGTTTGAAAACCCCAACTGTGGCCAAGTGAGGCCCAGAGCTGACTGAAGCCAAACAGAAGGCAGACCTAAGCTCCAGGCTTTCTTTCTACCTCTCCAAAAGCCGCCAGGTCACCGGGGCCCAGCAATGAGCCAGGTGCCTCTGGGATGCTGAGGCTTCTGGACCCAAGAGCTGACTGGCTGGCCGTGGAGTTAGTGTGCATTGGAACCATTGAGCAGCTAGGCTCCTCGATCCCTCCCGGAGGCCTCCTCACCCCAAGCAGTTCTCTGTTGAGGCCACAGCTGGTATGACCTACGCCCAGCTCTACGTAGGTGACCCTAGTCAGTCAACCTGTCTACATCTCCCTCCACACCTGTCCATTCACTAGGACCCATGTCCTTCCAGAACACAGCTAGATGCATCAGGAGAGGCAAGGGAGGGCACACTTAGTCCCTGGGAGGGAGGGGCACCTTCCCTGCCTTCTGAGAAAGAGGGCTAAAACATTTAGCTCCTGCTGTGTCTTGGGCACATTACACAGAGAGCTGGGGCATCTGCTGTGCTAAGCATAACCCTTTGGTTTCCTGATCGCAGGAGAGCCCCCAGGGCACCTAGGAAAGGAACAGAGTAGCCAGGAAGGCATGGGGATAGGGGTGGGGGACTCAAAGGCAGCTTTTTGCCAATCAGGTAGCTGTGATAGAGCACATCAGCTGGATGCCCACCCTGCCTTGGACCACTCTCTGCTCAGAGGTAGAATGCACAGTACTCTGCCCATGGCCTGTCTGAGGCCGCTTTTGGCTCAGGTCTTCTCAGCTCTTGGAAGGACCAGGCTAGGGGTCCCACTTAACTTCCAGATGCAACAACATGGAAAACAGCAGGGACCATCCAAACCCAGTGCCTCCCAGGAGGTGTGTGCACACACAACTACTTTGCATATGCCCCTGGGGCAAGATGTCCATCTTTGCTCTCCAGCACCCTCTAGAGGCTGGGAGAGGTGAACTGACAGGTTCCGGGTCAGGTTGGAAGCATGGCCAACTGGGTAAGGATTGAAATTCCAGCCCACGTGGCAGGCCTGTGGACAGTTATGGTAACCAGGACATTTCCTTTCTCTCCCTCCTCTCTCTTTCCTTGAACGTCTCCCTCCCCCTTCGTGGCCTGATTGCTTGTCCCAGGAGGACTGGCTAACTGCCCTTTGAGGTTGTCACAAGCCTCAGCTTCTAAGAGGCTCCTGAGAGGTGACGTCTCCCCGCTTCTCATTTCTTATTGGGGTACACACTGGGAAGTGGGGGACAAACCAGAGGAGATGGTCTTCAAATCCCTCATCCCCATAATCTCTTGGGACTTGAGGGGATTTGTGGAAAGCTTCTGGGGGTACAGGCCACATTCCTGCTCAGCTGGGGGACCAGCATTGCAGCTCCAGAGAGTGAGGTGTCCAGCCCCTCCTGCAAGGCCCTGCTGTGACCTGAGGCTCTAAAGGGGACAGAGGTAGACACATTGCCTTCCACCCATTGCTGATGAAGGCCAGGGAGCCACTCCTCCCCGACTCACTCCCATCCACCAGTCTTCTGTCCCACTACATCCCTCAGCTGACCATGCTGAAGCCCACAGCACTAATAAACCACATAGCAGGCTGGAGAGATGGCTCAGTGGTTAAGAGCACTGACTGCTCTTCCAGAGGACTCGGGCTCAATTTCCAGCACCCACATGGCAGCTCACAACTGTCTCTAACTTCAAGATCTGACAACCTCACACAGATATACATGCAGGCAAAATACCAACACAAATGAAATAAAAGTGAATAAATTATTAAAAAAATAAACTACATAGCTACACACACACACACACACACACACACACACACACACACACACAAACCCCACCGCCACCCATGACATGGCCCCATAGAAGAGACAGGAGTGTTCCCAGAAACCCCGCCAGTCCAGGCAAAATGACCTGGGTCACTGCATCCTGCAGCGAGGCTGCTGAGAGGTTGGAGGTGGGTACCACCTCTCAGCACTACCCTGGGCAGAACCCTAAGGACTCTATGGACTTAGTGGGACTTCTAAGCGCTGTCCTTACACTGCCACTGCCCAGGAGGCCAAAGTCTGAGTGTTACCCTGAAGTCACCTGTACTCAGGACCAAGACCTGAGACTGGACAGATAGCTCAGTTTGTAAAGTACTCGCCTGGCATGCATGAATTCCTAGGTTCAATACCCAGCACTGCATAACACCATGTGTGACGAGGCATGTCTGCAGTCCCAGAACTTGAGAGGCAGTTGGAGGCTGAAGGACCAGGAGTTCAACATCATCTTTGGCTATATAGTGAGCCAGTTTGAGTTCCATCTGGGCCCAAACACAAGATCAGTCCCTGTTCCCAGCCTGTGCTGGGATGTCTAGCACCACACTGCCCCTCAGTGCTCTCTCTGGGCAGAAGGGCCTAGACTGACTGCCAGCCCTGCTAGGGTTCCAGTTCGCGAACGGAGGGCACAGCAAGGAAGCAGGAAGCTGTAGACACTGGGCACTGGGGGTTTGGGCTGGCTGCAGAAGATGGAGGTCTATCCAGTACCACCCTTTAAAGGTGCTATAAAAGATCACTCGGATCTCAGTGGGCAGGGAAACAGAAGAATAGCCCCTTCCGCCAACTGTCTGCTGCCACCAATCAACAGCAGGAAATGCAGTATGGACTGGAGTCAGACAGGCAGGGACCTCCCAAAGTCCTTTTCTCTGCAGGATTTGTGGGGCGATGGCTGGAGGGTGTTTATCCAGACACTTCTAGGCCTGTTCGGAGCCAAGATGAGATGCAAGGCACAGGAGGAGGAGGCAAGGTTAGGCGTCAGTGCCCCAGCCCACCTTTGGGAGAAATGTTAGGCAGGGGCTCTGCCCCCCAGATAGAGCTGAAATAGGGGGCAGGAAATGCTTCAGGGTAGATGAAGAAGGTTGTTAAGAGAAGCAGCAAGGGTTTGAGGACCTTTCCTGGTGGGGAAGGTGAGAAGGACCCCCACCCTGGCCACTCCCAGTCCCACTCTTGTACCACAAGGCTTCCTTGGGGCAGAGCCTGAGGCTTCACTGGAACAGCAGTGTGAGCCGCAAGCCCAGAGACACCGTTAGAGACAGATGACACTCGCCAGCCCCAACCTCAGTGTGCGGCTGCAAAGGCTGAGCAGGCGTCTACAGTGGAGAGAAAGGAGCAGGCAGAACTACTCCAGGGCTGTTCTGGCCCACCTCATCCTGACAAAGCTGGGGATATCACCTTGCACCCGAACCCACAGGACAGACTTTTCAGGTGCTTCAGATGTGGCAATCACCTAACCATGGAGCCTTCTGGGGCAGCTACAAACCCCATCCTGCATGCTTCACCTGCTGTCACCCCAAGCCTCTAGAGGGCGCTAGAGAGCAGTGCTGAACTTCTTGCCCCCTGGGCATATGCTCATGGCTCTGTGCACAGGCCCCTGGCCCCTGGGAAGGCACACCATCCAGACTGGGCCTCTCAGGACAGAAAATATGAAGAATGGGTCAGGGCTAAGACAGGAGATTCCTGGGGGGTCCATGGACCAGAAAGTTAGTCTGTACTGTTGGGGACCCCAAAGAGAGATGGGCTTCTGCTAGGGAAAGATTATGTGAGTGTAAAGCCTTCCCTGTGGGTCCTATGGGCACAGAAGGAGAGCATTGGTTTGAGCCTCAGGAGTTTCTTCCTGACCTTGGAAGAAAACTTGGCTCCTCCAACCCCATGTAGAACCAACCTGAGCAAAACAAGGATGAGTGAGTGAACAGGAACCACTTCTTGTCTGTCTGTTTCTTGGTTTGCTTTGAGACAGGGTCTCATGTAGCCCAGGCTGACTTTGAACTCACGATCCTCCTACATTAACCTCCCAAGAGCTAGGATTCTAGTATCGTACCACCACCATGCACTAGTGGAGCTCTGTTTATTATGTTTGTTTTTTGCAGGGTTGGGGAGGGGACTAAGGCCCTCATCCGCAGCAACACTCTACCACTGAGCCACACTCCAGCTCTGTATTCTATGAATGGTCACAATAGGCACAGCAACTACTGCCTTTAATTGCATCCCTACAGGGCAGAAGCAGTCTCTCGTGAGTCAGCATGTGTTGTGTGACAGGATTCCCAGGGAGCATGAACAAACGTCTACTCCCCTCAGGTAGGAAGCCAACAACAGACCAAAGTACGGATACCACCAAAGTACAACCAGGTGAACCAATGAGGTTCGTGGGGGTCACTCACAGGAGTATGGGTGAGGGGTCACAGGAGCAGAAATGATTCAAAGACAGCTGCATTGCCAAAGTTCACCCCAGCGTATGAGGCTCCTGAGAGCTGGAACCCTGGAGCTCACTGCACAATCCTCAGGTAGCTCAACAGGTCTGGGCAGTGTCTCTTCCAAGTGGCTCACTTGGTCTAGCCTGTTTCCAGGCAACTCAGCTAGCTGCTCTGTCCTTCAGGTAGCTCGTCTGGTCAAAGAATCTTGTAGACAAATCTTCTTATCTAAGTGTGTTTCTTAGCAGCTCTTACTGCTTATATAAAGAGGCGTGGGGAGGGAGGAGCCTAATGTAGCTGGTCAGTTTCAGGGGAGGGAGGAGCCTGATGTAGCTGGTCAGTTTCAGGGCCTTCTGGAGTCTATTAAGTTGGTTGCTTCCTCAATCTTAACAAGCTGCCATGCAGGAGAGAAAGTTTCACCTCTTTTTAGAACACCCTGAGGCTGAACTAGGGAACTGTCCTGCAGGGTGATATACATCAAATCAGAGGAAGTAGGTACATAACATCATGATAACCCTGGGAAGTAGGAGACAGTTGTAAGCCAAAGGCTAAGACAGAGAAAGTAACTTGTCTAAGGTCACGGGTCGAAGAAGCACCATACAGATCTTTCTGGCTCCGAAGGTGGCATTCTTAGCCACCATGGCTCTGATAAAGAATGAACCATTGGGCTGCAGTTCAGCACTTGCCTGGTGGGCGTGAGCTCCTAGATTTGGTCCTCAGTACCTCAAACAACCAAACCACCAACAAACCAGACATTCCTTTCTGTGCTGGAAGAAGCAAACAGACATCAGAACTTTGGTTGAATGTTTTCAGGGTGTCTAGTTGGAGTACACAGGGCCTCAAACCCTATCACACACACCCCAGAACCAGAAAATGTCACTCAAGTGGTCTTCCCTTACCAGGGTTCACAACATCTTCTGTTTTTTGTTTGTTTGGTTGGTTGGGTAGTTAGTTGGTTGGTTGATTTTTTGAGACAGGGTTTCTCTGTGTAGCTTTAGAGCCTTTCCTGGAACTTACTCTGTAGCCCAGGCTAGCCTCAAACTCACAGAGATCTACCTGGCTCTGCCTCCCAAGTGCTGGGATTAAAGGCATGCGCCACCACCGCCTGGCTCACAACATCTTCTAACAAATAGTTGGGGAGGGGGATAGTCCAGGAACTGGAGAGATGGCTCAATGGTTAAGAGCACTGGCTGCTCTTCCAGAGGATCCCAGTTCAGTTCCCAGCACCCACTTGGTGGCTCACAACCATCTGTAACTCCAGTTGCAGGGGAAGAAACACCCCCTTGGGTGCTTCCTTGGGTATCAGGCATACATGGTGATACATAGATATACATGCAAGCAAAATACCCATATACATATAAACAAATCTTTTTAAAAACATTTTATCCTCTGGTGATCAGAAAAATCAATCATGTTCCTGTTGATCCTGTCTATACTGTAACTGTCCCTTTGTTGGTTGACAAGTTAACAACTTTTGGGTCACTGAATGAACATTGGTCAGCTAGCAATATTTAAGCAGTAACCCCTGCCCTCAAGGGTACATCCTAAGACCCCAGTGGATGTTGAAATCCAACAGATCCAAGGAGCTTCCTACTGGAGTGTGCCTATAATAAGCTTCATTTAGAAATTAGGTTGACTGTGATGGGAGATGGCTCAGTCAGTAATGCAGTTGCTAAGTTACAGTTAGACTCCATATAAAAAGCTGACTGTCAGGGGCTCAGCAGTTAAGAGCACAGGTTGCTCTTCCAGAGGACCCCGGTTCAATTCCCAGCACCCCCATGGCCGCTCACGACAGTCTGTAACTCCAGCTCCAGAAGATCCCACATCCTCACACCAACATACATGCAGGCAAGACATCAATGCACATGAAAAACCAGAAAACAGGAAAACCCCTGAGGCCGGATGGCCAGTAAGAAACCCTGTCTCAAAAAACAAGATCGGAACTAGGGAGGTGGCTCAAAATTCAGATTCTTCCCAAAACGCATGTAAAACTCCCAGCACAATGACAGATGTCTATAACCCTAGGGCTGGGGGAGGGGTGCAGACCTCTGAAATCCATTGGCCAGACAGCCTATCTGAATTAATGAGCTCCAGGTTCAGTGAGAGACCCTGTCTCAAAACATAAAGCAAGAGAGAAGTCAAGGAAGACAATCAATGCCTGCTTCTGACCTCCACATGCACATGTGCACACCTGTACATACAACACATACACACACATACATACATACATGTGACACACATACCACATACATACCACACACACCACACACATATACATACACATCACACACACACCACATAATACACACACCCCAAAAAATTTTTTTTAAAAATTGGTGTTTTCACATCTTTAATCCCAGTACTCAGGAGGCAGAGGCAGGTGGATCTCTGTGAGTTACAGGACAGCCAGGACTGTTACACAGAGAAACCTTGTCTCGGGAAAAATATATATGTGTGTGTGTGTGTGTGTGTGTGTGTGTGTAGTGCTTTCAAACACACACACAAAGAAATTAGAGTAAGAAATCACCAATAGCTAGCAATAAAATAGAACAATTACATGCTGGTATGCTGTGATGAAAGCCTCGTTCTCTCCCCACCCTCCCTGTGCAGTGCTAATCCCTCTGACTGTGAAGTGAGGACCCATGCCTAGGTGATGAGATGGAGAACGTCGAATGCCGTAGATACTCTAACATGGAGCTGGGCTGCTATCGGCCGTCTACTACAAGGAGGGTCTTTGAGCCATGAGGAGGATGGCTAACTGAAAGTGAAATGTAGACTCTCAGATAACTGGGGACCACAGCACATGGAGTCACCACCAGATGACCCCCACTGGCTGGCACTCATGTACGTCACTCTCCATCTCCTTCATTCACCTTTGCCTCTGTCTGGTCTCGCCATGTTAAAATTAGCTGGGAATAGCTCAGTTTCTGGTCTTTGTTACCAAGGAATGCTCAATCATACCACAAAGATACATGTTCAATTATGTTCATAGCAGCACTATTTGTAATAGCCAGAACCTGGAAACAACCTAGATGCCCGTCAACTGAAGAATGGATGAAGAAAATGTGGTACATTTACACAATGGAGTACTACTCAGCAGAGAAAAACAATGACATCATGAAATCTGCAGGCAAATGGATGGAACTAGAAAATATCATCCTGAGTGAGGTAACCCAAACCCAGAAGGAAAAACATGGTATGTACTCACTCATAAGTGGATTCTAGATATAAAGCAAAGAACAATCAGACTGCAACCCACAGAACCATGGAGGCTATATATATAGCATGAGGGACCCTAGGATGACTGTGGCTTATAATAAGTTTTGGTTTTACTCAATTACTGAGCAAGCCTCAGTGAAACATTTCACTATTAAGATAAGAATTTATACTGTATCAAGCTGATAATAGAAAAAAAAAAATTTAAAAAAAAATTAGCTGGGAATAGATCTAAACCTTGTATTCCTCTTTTAGTGACTCAACAATGTTGGTGGGGCTCATAAAGTTATGAGTCCCTCAGTGTGTGCTCATGACTAATATCAGCACTTGGGAGGCTGAGGCAGGAGGATCAGGGGTTCAAGGACAGCATTGGCTACATAGAGTATAGCCAGCTACACATGACCCTGTTTCAAAAAGACAGAGGGCTCCACACGGAGAGATCCCTACTCCATGAGGTGACGTGTTTAAAGCACGTGGCCGTGGTGACGTGAGTTCAGTCCCTGAGATCCACATGGTGAGAGGAGAGGACCAACCTTCGAGTGTCTTCTGAGCTCTGGATGTACGCACTGTGGCAAGCATCCCCCCCACACAAAATAAATAAAATGTAATGAAAAAATAATAAATAAATATAAAATAAAGTGCCTGCTGGCAGTGTGGGCGTCATGCATGCTTGGGCTGTGGCAATGTCATGTCGGCTCGTTGGGGTGCCACGCAGCGCCCTTTTCCTCCCAGCTCCTAGGACCCAGGCCTGGAACTGGCTGTTCTCAGCTCCCCCACCCCACCCTGCGCTAGGACCACAGGTGCTTACCATACCCAGCTTCATTTTTCTGAGTGAAGACACCCTCTCTGACTTGAATGGCTGGCTTCGAACCACAGACAAAATCAATCTCGTCGGCAAAGTTACCAACTGTGTGAGTCCTCCATGCCTAGGCCAGAGAAATCAACTTGGCTGAAAACATGTTTTATCTTTACTTCTTATTGTGACTTGACCTCAGACTTAGTGTACACCAAACAAGGAAATCAATCTCACGATTTGGTGCCACACCTTGTTTAAGACCAAAAAAAAAAAAAAAAAAAAAAAAAGTTCTATTCTTAACTACTCCGTTTACTCAGTCTCCCCAGTCACATGACTTGGCACTAAACAACTTTTGGTTATTTCCACATATTGTTTAGTTCCCAGGGCTGACAAAGCCTTGGTATCATGGAGGACTGGCAATTGGTTTTTGTTTCTGGTTCTTCAGGAGTTTTTCAAGAAGGGTTTCATGTAGCCAAGGCTGGCCTGAAAATGTAGTTTTGTGTGTGTGTGTGTGTGTGCGCGCGCCTGTGCTATTGCACACTTGTGGAGGTCAGAGGACAACTTTTGGTAGTCAAATCTCTCCTTCTACAGTGTGGGACCCAGGGATGGAACTCAGGTCATCCTCAGGCTTGGCAGACAGCATGTGTGTTTCCTGCTGAGCCATCTCACCAGCCTAGGACTGTTTCAGAGTTTGGGTTGTTTGTTAGAGATAGGATTTCATTATGTAGCCCTTGCTGGCCTGGAACTAGTTATATGGATGACGTTAGTTTCAAACTCACAGAGATCCACCTGCCTCTGCCTCCCTCCTGCTGGGACTAAAGGCGTGCGCCACCACCCCCAGCTTCTTGGACTGTTTCCCACTGCCGTGAGATTCTGAAGGCCTCCCATTTGCTCATTTGTGTGCTCGTTGATTCCTGAATGCAGTGAGTGTGTGCTGATCCCGACCAGCACGTGTGCTGGAGATGGAGCTATCCCCGACGACGCAAGCCCAGAGCAGAGCTGGTTCGGTTTTCAGTACAATTACGTTGAGCTAGTAATAGTCAAATTCTCTAATAATAGAGTAAAGACTTCCAGGAAAACATGGCAGTTTGAACACCTGCATCAGCTTCCGTTTCATCCCGAAACCGTGCTAAAGCAAAGGCTTTCTCAGCCTTGTTTCATTTGGTTTGGGTTTGTAGGTGGAAGGGGAGGGGCCTGCTCAGAGCGTGGAGCTGGCCTGGGGGAATTCACAACCAAGCAGCCTACAGCCTGTAGTCCTGCAGGTCAAAAGCGGGCAATGCCAGCTCTTCTGAAAGTAAGAGTAAAGAGAATAAATAGTGCTGGCACAGAGTCCTGGAACTTTTTCCTATTTATTTATTTATTTATTTATTTATTTATTTATTTAGTGTGTGTGTGTGTGTGTGTGTGTGTGTGTGTGTGTGTGGTGTGTGTTGTGTATGCATGCACTCTCATAAGTCAAGGTCTCACTATGTAGCCTTGGCTGGCCTGGAACTCACTGTGTAGACCAGGCTGGCCTCAAACTCATAGAGATCCATTAGTCTCTGCCTCCTGAGTGCTGGGATTAAAGGCACCGCCATGCCTAGCTTTTGTTTGTTTGTTTGTTGTTTGTTTGTTTGTTTTTCCTTAACATGGCTGGAGAGACAGCTCTGCGTTTAAGCCTGTGCAGAGGACCTGATTTCCGTTCCTAGCACTCACATCGAACAGCTTGAAACCAACTATAACTCCAGCTTCAGGGAATCTGACATTCCCTGGCCTCAGAAGGCTGCACTCAGATACATATACCCTGGCACAGACACACGCATGCATACACATAATCAAAAATAAAAATAAAAAACATTTTTGAAAGAATGCCTAAATGGTTGAGGAGAGTAGTGAGTTAGTGAGGGATCAAAATACATCAAGTCTTCAGGTGGTAGTGCATGCCTTTAACCCCAGCACTTGGGAAGAAGCAGGTAGATCTCTGTGAGTTCAAGGCCAGCCTGGTGTATAGAACTAGTTCCAGGACAGCCAAGGCTACACGAACAAACCCTGTCTCAAAAAAACAAAACAAAACAACAACAACAAACAAACAAACCAAGGTAAGTCTTATAGGGCCACTGTGAAATTCAACACTTAGTTCTAAGTATGGCAAGTGGAGTTCTAAGACAGTCCTACAAAATTTACCCTTAGTAGCATCCCTTTTTACAAGCTCAGGACTGTCGTTTTTATCAGTTCACTCCTGAGGTGAGGCTGCCTTATACGGTACAACTGAGTAATAATGTGACCAGGAATGTGGTACTTGCCTTTAACTCCAGCACTCCAGATACGGGCAAGCAGATCTGTGAGTTCAGGGACTGCCTGCTTTCTAAGCGGGCCAGGGTTACATAGTGAGACCTGGGAGAGGCTGTCTGCCCTGGGAAGTCATTGCTGTTGCTGTTTAAAGAGGAGGTAAGAAGTGGGAAGTCTGATGGTGCAGATGCAGCTGCCCTGCTGACTTCTAGATGGAGGGGGCATGTGGAGTCTGATGGTGCAGACGCAGCTGCCCTGTTGACTTCTAGATAGAGGGGGCGTGTGGCAGAGATGTAGATGGCTTTTAGGAGCAGCTCTGGCTGGGAGCCAGCAGGAAAACAGCCCGCAGTCACAAAGGACTGCATCCACCTAGGAGAATGAGCTTAAGGGTTGGGGCTGTAGAGAGCATGCCTATGGTTCAAACCAGGCCTGGGGTTCAATCCCAGAACAGGTAGGAGGAAGGGAAGCTCAGAAGTGGGTGTCCCCTCTGGACCCCCGGACTAAAAGTCTGTCCAGTCCAAACCTTGATGTCAGACTTTGTGAGACCCTGGCCAGAAAGCCTACTTGCAGGATGCCAGACTTCTGGCCCATAGGACTGTTACATGGACTGTCATCAGTTTCATGACAGAAACTAACAGACTATGTGAGAAGCCACAGGCACCTGTAAATTTTTAAAAGGTTTTTAGTTTTATTTATGTGTATATAATACGTGACTGTCTCATGTGTATGGGCACCCGAGGAGGTTCCCCAGAGTTGTGAGCCATCTGCTCTGGGTGCTGGGAACTGAACTCTGACCCTGTGAAAGGGAGCAAACACTCCTCCAACCCCTGAGCTGTCTCTTTAGCCCCATTTACAATTTTAAAAGTGACTTCTTTTAGGCCAGGCGGTGGTGGCACATGCTTTTAGTCCTAGCACTCAGGAGTCAAAGGCAGCTGGAGCTCTGTGAGTTGGAGGCCAGCCTGGTCTACAGAGCAAGTTCCAGGACAGCCAGGACTAACAAGAGAAACCCTGTCTCAAAAATAAATAAATAAATAAATAAATAAATAACGATTTTTAAAAAGTGGGTTTTGTTTTCATTTCCTCCCACATCGCTGAAAAGCTTCCAGAATGGTCTACATGTCTACAACAGCCACCCTCGTG
The DNA here is from genome assembly GCA_902168325.1 of Peromyscus nudipes. NCBI lineage: Eukaryota > Metazoa > Chordata > Mammalia > Rodentia > Cricetidae > Peromyscus > Peromyscus nudipes. The sequence goes on from CABHPH010140939.1 coordinate 19,184, forward strand.
GACAGATACCCAGCAAATAGCCTACAAGTAGGCAAAAGTTTTTGACCAAAGGCAAGTTGCTTGGAAAAATTGTCCAGCCTCTGCAGACCATGAAAGAATGCTGATATGTGAGTAAGTTCTTTAAGCAAAACTCCAATCTCATGGCAGGTGTGGCAGTAGTGTCTTCTAATCCAGAACTCCAAAGGCCAGAGTGAGATCCTGTAGAAAGAGCAAGCCTTGGGGTATGACTCATTGGTTCAGAGCACTTATGGCTTTTTCAGAAGACCAGGGTTTGGTTTCCACACCTACGTAGTGGCTCACAACCATTTGTAACCCCAGTTCCAGCAGCTCTGATGTCCTCTTCTGGCCTCCACGGGCACTGCACACATAGTACACATAATACGCTCAGATACACACACACACACACACACACACACACACACAATATTTTTCAAAAGGAGAAAAGGATGAGGGTAGAAGGGATAAGAGAAAGAAAGAATGGAAGAAGGAAAGAAGGGAGGAAGCTGGCCTGAGTGCACCATGTAATCCAGGCTGGTCTTGGATTTAACATCTTCCCGCCTCAGCCTTCTGCACACAGCAGCTTACAGAAGCAAAGATGAAGGGAACTTACCTCCTGCCCCAAGCACAGCTCCGTCAGACTTCCATCTCCTCTCTCACCATCTCCCAAGTCCCTGAGCTCTGACCTTGCACTGGTTCTTCCCTCTCCCACCTTTCACGTGGCCAGCAGATCCCATTCGTATGCACCCCATGCATGAACACACAGACACAAGAGGTTGATGTTGGCTGTCTTCCTCTGTCGTTTCCCCTGAGCCTGAAGTACACCATTCTGCTAAACTGACTGCCCAGTAAGCTTCCCACGTCCACTTTGTGTGTGTGTGTGTGTGTGTGTGTGCGCGCGCGCGCATATACACTGTCCCCAGTACTGATTTACAAATGCATGCCTGTACACCCCGCTTTACGTGGGTGCTGGGCATCCAAACTCAGGTCCTCATGCACACACACACCCAGCACTTAACCCACTGAACTACCATCTCCCCAACCCAGTCATTGCTTGTTTTTTTAGACAGATCTTCACACTGTAGCCTAGATTAGCCTGGAACTCACTATGTAGCCTGAGTTAGCCTAGAACTCAGGACAATCCTCCTGCCTCAGTGCCCCTAGTTCTGGGATGACAGGTGTGAGCTACTACAACTTGCTGCCTTTTGTCATTTTTAGGGCACAATTCTCAATACCAGTGCCAAAGAGAAGGCCAGAGCACCGCAAGGGGCTTGGTGGCAGGGAAGGGGAGGCTGCTTCCAGATCCCGTTCCCCCTACTAAGTTTTACTGTTCTCCCCACTAAAGTCCCAAGAGGGAATCCACTCACATCCCTCTCTTCCTCTAAACTGCAGTCCACAGCTTCCTGGGCCCCAAGAGGGGAGGAAAGGGAGGAAGGGAGGAAGCTGTGTGCAGTTCTGGTGGGGGTGTGGGGCTCTCTGGCATCCTGGGGGAGTCTTCCTCCTTAATTGCTGCAGCTCTCCAGCTGTTATCACTAACAAGAAATTAAAAAGCATCCTGCCCCCTGCCCCCTGCCCCTGCCCTCACTGCTCACAAGTGCTCTCTCAGAGGAGCCTCATGCAGGGTGCTGCAGAGACTCAAGGATGCCTCCAGCTAACCGTTCCTCACCCCCCAAGAAGAGAAGAGGCCAGGGAGTGGGAATGGGCCCCAGCCCTCCACTTCTGCTCCCACCAGGCCCTGGTTTTACAATCCTGCCTCATAATCCCCACAGCTCTTCTGGGCCTCCTAAGATTTGGGGTTCGGGGAAAAGATCCCTGGCAATGCAGATTGAAGATCTGCAACTGCTCTGTCCTCAGTGAGCAACTGAGAAAAGCAAGGAGGAGATGGGTCGGTCACCAGCAGAACAGATCTCAGCCCAGGGAAGAGCCTCCCAGAGGCCTGTGGGTCCGTCCC
>CABHPH010140939.1:22969-45648 GCA_902168325.1 Peromyscus nudipes
CACACACACACACACACACACACACACACACACACACACACACACACTGCAGAATGGGGCACCCTCTCACTGTCCCCAACGATCTCACAAAGGAATAATCCTCTTTTTTGATGGACATTCCTTTGCATGTCACTGGTGTTCAGTCTTGACAGTGTCAAAAGACCCCCTTGTGTCCCCCTCTACAATCATTTCCCTGCCTCCCCAGTATCTTTGGGGAGAAGTCAATGCCCAGGCCTACTCTCCAAACAACCCAGGGGCACGAGGGAGGGGAGATGGGGGAACCACCATCTGCATCTTCTCAGCAGTCATCCCTCCCCCAGGTTTCATCTGAGGTGGGAGGGGGGCAACCGCTGAGTCAGGATATTCCTCACATTCCCTCCCCTCCCCTCTCCCAGGCAGGACCAAATGTCACACACCCGCCTGAGTGACCAGCCGCACGCACTTCAGTGTCTGGTCTCAGCTCAGGGGCCACTTTCCCCACATGGACTCCTCACACCCAAGGGGCCGGGGGGGGGGGGGGGGGGGCTGTCCTTTAAAGCTCTGCCTGATGTCACACTGCCCCTGCTACTCCCCTCCCCTCCCCCACCCTAGTTCCCTCCCCCCAACCACCTCACCAGGAAAGGCCGAGGGCAACCAGGACCAAACCCCAACTGGGAATACACACCCATACCTGTATGGGGGTGGGGGTGGGGGGGAGATATCTTATCTCTCTAGTGCAATGTCTGGGTACCCCCACTGTGCAGAGGGAAGCCCCAAGAAAGACTTCCAATCCCACAATCCTGGAGTAGCCTAGTCTGAAGAGAAAGCCTGCCCTGTCTTCGAGGAGTTCCTGTTGTGGAAATACATAGGTAATGGTTGGAACTGTTTGAACCTGGTGGAAAACCTACCCAAAGCAGGGTGGATGGGCGCGGGCAGAGGCCGTTCTGGAGGCCCAGGGCTGAGCAAGGAAGGCAAGACCTGTGGACCAGCCAAGGCCAAACGCCGAAGCCAGCCGTGAAACCGAAGCAGGGCCTGCCTATTCCGTCAGAGTGCGGACAAGCCGTGGACAGGGGACGGAGGACCCTGCTTCTTCCCGACAACGATGCTGCCGTCCAAAGTGACAGCAGCCACAGCAGGCCTGCACTTCTTGGCTTGAACTCCCCCTCAATCAGCAGTGTGAGCCCTGGAGTGACCTGTGCGACTGAACAGGGTCTGTGATCAGCAGGCTCCCAAACTTGATCTAATGCTGTCCAACCAGAGACTAACATGCTCATTTGCACTGGGTACACTGATCCCACAGCCTTCTGTCTACAGCTCCACGGCCTGTTTCTCTCTGGAGAAGAAAGTTAGAGTAAAGGAAAACAGGAGAGCAACAGGAGGGCCCAGCTCCCCACCCCCAGGCCACAGGGCGGTGACTGCCCGGAGCCCTGACTCCCAGCACACCCGGGTCCAGGGCCTGACCCTTGGCAGCCCTCAGCAGCCCATTCAGCCCACAAATGGCCTCATCCCTTGGAGAGCCCAGCAGGGTGGTTTCACAACTGTGTGTGTTTGATGGAGCCCTGTTCTTGGAAAGCCAGGGACGGGACAACTCAGTTCTGGGTGTTGGAGAGGCCTGGGCCCCTGGGGTCTGCAGTGGAACAATAAACAACCGTAAGCCTGCCTGACGTGTGCATGGAGGGGCACAAGGTCAGGCAGCGTTGTAAGTACGGGGGTTGGGGGGATGCGGGCCGTCCTTCACCATGAGCTCACCGCACAGCACAACCCCTTCAGGGCTATCACAGTCTGTCCCCACTAGAGAGGCTGGACCTGAAGCAAGAGGGAGATGCTGAGGACGTTTATCAGAGCAGACTGAGAGGGCTCTGAGGGCAGGGCCAACCCATGGTTCATCACAGTGCCTCAACAGCCTGTAGTACAGGTTAGGAATTTAAGTCAGGAGCACAGGATCCTAGAGACAGGTGAGTTAGCCTTTCATAGCTGGGATCTGGTAAGACTGGACCACAGGCCACACCTGGTGGCACAGGCCTGTCAACTCAGGCACTCAGGAGGCTAAGGTGGGAAGAACAAAAGTTCAAGCCCTGCCTGAGCTACAGAGCAAGATCAAGGTCAGCCTAGACAACTTAGAGCCTATCTCAAAATAAAACGTATTTTTTTAAAGGGGCTGAGGATGTAACTCCGTGGTAGAGCATTTGCCTAACATGAGTAAGGCCCAATATGTAATCCCTAGAACGTGTGTGTGTGTGTGTGTATGTGTGTGTGTGTGTGTGTGTGTGTGTGTGTTTATATATGAAAGAGAGAGAGAGACTGCTAAAGGGTAAGGCAATGTCCTGTGTGCTCTGGGTAATGGGGCATAGATTCAGGGCCTTTCCTGAGAAGGCGTTCTCCCAGAGGAGGAAGGTATGGTCCCCTGCTGATGTAGATGACAGATCTCTGAGGGCAGAGCCACCCAGTGCCCATCACAGTGCCTGGCTTTCCAATAGCAGGGCAGGGTGACCAGAGAAGGGGAGGGTTCTAATCAGAGAGAGAGGAGGGATAGCCGCCTCTTCAAACTGATCCACAGAGAGAAGCCCCTGACAGAGAGAGTCAGGGCCAATCTCCCTCTCACATGCCTGCCACCTGGAACAGCTGAGCCAGGGTACTTTTAAAAGAAAAGGCCAGTCTGGTGGGGACACTGACGGAGCGGATTCAGAGGCAGTGATGTGCCAGGTGTAGGTGCTCACCGGTATCTGAATGAATGAGTTGGTTAATTAACTGATGAATGAGGCCAGAATCTGGCTTTCCAACCCCGCTTCTGACTTCTCCAAAGGTCTTAAATATGCTGCAGATTTCACCTCCAAGTTGCTCCCTGCACTTGCCTGGCCCCTCTACCTCCAACCCCTCAAAGACCTCCGAATACTGCAAGGTTCAAATCACACCTGTCTTGGTCCGCTCTCTCTTGCTGTGATAAACACCACCACCAAGAGCAATCTGAGGAGAACTCATTTCAGCTTACAGGTTACAGCCAGTCAAGGGAAGCCTGGGCAGGAACTTAAGGCCAGAGGCTGAAGCAGAAACCATGGAGGAACACTACTTAGTGGCTTTGTTCACCTGGCTTTCTTATACAGCCCAGGCCCACCTGCCCACTAGGGATCGTGCCAGCTACAGCGGGCTGAACCCTCCACATCAGTCATCAATCAAGACAGTCTCTCCCAGATGTGACCACAGCCAATGTGATGGAAGCAGTTCTCCCACTGAGATTCCCTCTTCCCAGGCGACTCCAGTTTGTGTCAAGTTGACGATAAAAAATGAAGTAGCCGCAGACTCTCACGTACAGACGAAATCTATGTACCTAAAACTGCAATCGCAATACATACACATGGACAGGCCTGGCAGGGAGGCTCAGCACTTAAGGGCACACAGTTCAGTTCCCAGCACGTCACGTCAGGCGGCTCACAACTACTCCAGTCTCTGAGGGCACTCACACGTGTGTGCGTATCCACAGACACAAACACAGTTGTATACATATAAATAATGTTGAAGAGTTGACATTTAATGAGTACAGTCCACTGTAAACCAGGAACTCTGCTGTTGGCTTTACACGTCTAATTCCATGAAATTCTAAGTAAACACCATTTGCCGTAGGGAAAGAAGAATGTGTACAAGAGAGATGTTGATGAAAATGTTTTTAACTTTAGTTCAATTCCCTGACACACATTCTTCACATTCTCGCGCATCTCTGAAATCAGGACGACCCTTGCAACCAATAACAAAAAGACACTGTGTCATAGTTTAATTAGCAGCCTGCATCGTATTTGGATAAAATGTGGTGGGTGGGAGACACCACCGAGGTAAACCTCTGTGCCTTTTGACTGACAATGGCTGATACATGGAACGTGTATTTTGGTTTCCAAGTTTGGGGGTGCAGGGGTACAGAGCCTGTGAATTAACCTGGGAACTTCCTGGGAAAGAGGCTGTCTTTCCTCCGCAGAGCTCCCCCACACCCCAAGCCCAGCACACCCAGCCCCAAAGGCCAAACTGATGGAGGCAGAGGAAACCTTGGGTCTCCAATGAAGCCATTTCCGTTAGAGAAGGAAGCACCCTCAGAGCAGCAGCCCCCACGGGGGATAGAGGTGAAAGGGAAGAGGAGGGTTGCTCCACTCTTCTCCAGGAACCTCACACCAATGGAAACACACTGGCTCCAGGCAACAGGCCATCGGGACCAGGAGCCAACTGCAAACCCGTCACCAAGGCTGGCCTAGCCTCTTCCAATCAGGCTGTGTTTACCTGCCAAAAACGTGCCCCCCTCGGCCTTGCCCTCTGCCCTCGAGCTGGCCCAGGAGGAAAAGGCAGGGCAAAGGCGGAAAAGACCAGCCCCCGTGAAAAGCCGAGGAGACAGAGGTCCTGGAAAGCCTGTCCGTCCCATGCCAGCAGCTACGCTGAGCAGATCCCTGAGCCTGCCCTCTGGGCCCCGTGGGTAGGGGATCTCCAGGGGTAAGGGGTGAGAGTAAGGGAGAAGTGACTCGTGCCAGGGACTCTCCTACTTGGTCAGAAGTTGCTACCACCTCCTTCTTTCGCCGCTTTTCCCAGGACTCCTCCAGCCAAAGGCCCATCTTCTACTTCCTATACTTTCCGGGACATTTGTCCTGGGGTCCTAGGGGCCATGAACGTCCACTGACCACTACAGCAAAGCTCAGCTTGCTGGGGGTGGTCAAATACCTTGTCCCTCCCAGCCTGATTTGGGGGTGGAGCCTCTTCTTTGTGGGGGAGGGGTCTTTGGGTAGGATTAGGGTCTTCTTTTTTTTGTTTTGTTTTGTTTTGTTTTGTTTTTTGAGACATGGTTTCTCTGTGTAGCTTTGCGCCTTTCCTGGATCTCGCTCTGTAGACCAGGCTGGCCTCGAACTCACAGAGATCCGCCTGCCTCTGCTGGGATTAAAGGTGTGCACCACCACCACCTGGCTTAGGGTCTTCTTTAATGAGGACCAGAACGAGGAGCCCAAGGGCTAGCAAGGGGAGCTTTCATTTGGCCTGGGTAGGGAGGAAAGACAGCCTCTTCTTCATGATGCCTTGGGCCTTCCTTCTCACTCCCTGGCTTGAGAGGCTAATTAATAGAACCTGCGGGAGTGTAGGTGGGAGCCCCAAAAAACAATGTCCCTCCCCTTGGTGGCCCCCAGGACTATGAAACCAGGCCTCTCCAGAGCCACATAGCTTTGGGCCCTGGGGCCAAAGACTGCCCCTTCTGCCTGTCTAACACTGTGCACCTACAGGTGGATTTTCCAGGGACCTTCCTTTCTTACCTACCCAGTGACCCAGAGGTGAGCCAGGAGCCAAGGTAGAAGAGTCCCTGGCTCCCAGCCCAGTGTATCTAGCCCATAACTCTCCTAATTGCTACACAGGTTCCAACTCAAATAAGCTGTAAATGAGGAAACTGAGGCCCAGAGAAGCCAAGCAACTTGCTGGGTGTCACTCCCAGGGAGTCTGGCCCTTGAACTTAGAGATGCCATACTCTTAGACTCTCCTAAAGGTATGAGATTGAGTCTTGTGGTTAGAGCTTTTAATATCTTTTTTTTTATTTTTGTTTTTGTTTTCTAGTTATTTGGGGCTTTGTTGGTTTGCTTTTGAGTTTTTTATTTGTTTGTCTGTTTGGTTGGTTTGGTTTTTTTAGATGGGGTCTCACTGTGTAGACCAGGTTGACCTGGAATTCAAAGATCAGCCTGCTCTGACTCCCTGAGTTCTGTAACTAAAGGCATGCACTGCCACACTAGCCTTTCCCCCTGGAGAGAGTCTCGTGGAGTTCAAGCTAGTATCAAATTCACTGAGTAGCTGAGGATCATCTTGACCCCTGACCCTCCTGACTCTACCTCCCAGATGTTCACCACTCGCCTGGCTCCTGAGGTGCTGGGGCTGACCCAGGAGTGGGAGGGGGTAGTCTCCATCTTGCTAGGTGAGCTGGCAACTAGTTTTATGTCAACTTGTCACAAGCTAGAGTCATTTGAAAGGAGAAGTCTCCATTGAGAAGATGCCTCCATAAGGGCTGTAAGGAATTTTCTTAATTAGTGATTGATGGGAGGGCCCAGCCCACTGTGGGTGGTTCCATCCCTGGGCTGGTGGTCCTGGGTTCTATAAGAAAGCAGATTGAGGAAGCCATGGAGAGCAAGGCAATAAGCAGCTCCCATCCATGGCCTCTGTATCCGCTCCCACCTCCAGTTCCTGCCCTGTTTGAGTTCCTGTCCTGACTTCCTTCAATAACGAACAGTGATGTAGAAGTGTAAGCCAAATAAACCCTTTCCTCCCGACTTGCTTTATGCTCAAGGCATTTCACTGCAGCAAAAGAAACCCTAAGACACTAGTCTTATCCCAGTCCCCACCCACAGGAGCCAGAGCAAGCAGAAATAAGGGACACACCTATGTCCTTTCTGCTTACTGCTCACTAAGTGCCTGCTCAGCCCAGGGCCACACTGAGGAGAGCTGTCCTTGGCATCATCCACTGAGCCTGAGTCTGGGTGTTGCTAGACCCACCATGTTCCACCCACCCAGAGTGATACAAGGAGACACCAAGTAACCCTACAAGCTTAGAGTCCCTCTGAACAGGAATCTAAAAACGGTGCCAAATGGTACTGTTCCTCTCTCCAGCCCTTGGCAGAAGGTCTGGCTCTTTGGGACACTCGGTAACTTGATGTCTCCTTGTATCACTCTGGGACCAGTGACACATGGACCTGCCTCAAAAAGAGGCCATTGGATGGGAGAGTCTGGTGTATTACAATACACAGCAGATAGGGAACAGCGGTATCCCAATGGAAGAAGAGATGGATCCCCACCTGGGAGCTAGGGAAGGCTTCATGGAGGAGGCAGCAATTATGCCGGTCAGTAATAACTAAAACAATAGTGGTGGTTGTGGTTTCTTCTTATTGGATAATTCTCAGTGCTTTTAGTAACACCTACATGTAGCTGTAAGCTTCTCCAGTCCCACCCGGCCCCGCCGTCCCGTGTTTCTCCAGCCTGCCCGGCCTCAAGATCCTGTAGCCACTTATAAAGTAATCATTCAGAGGCTTTATATTAATTGCAAATTATATGGCCTATGGCTCAGGCTTCTTACTAGCTAGTTCTCATAACTTAACTCAACCCATTTCTATTAATCTATATGTTGCCACGTGGCCGTGGCGTTACCGGTCTGCTGGCATCTTGTTGCTCCTTGGACAGCAGGCTCGTCTCTCCCTCACTCTCCTTTCTTCTGCTCTTCAGTTTGAATGTACCACCTAACCTTATCCTGCCCTGCCATAAGCCAATGCAGCTTTACTTACCAACCAATCAAAGCAACACATATTCACAGCGTACAGAAAGACATCCCACAGCAGATCCCTTTTTCTGTCTAATCAAAAAGAAGGTTTAACTTTAACATAGTAAAGTTACATATAATAGAACAGTTATCAAGTAAGAATTATAGTTATAATATCTAGTCTTTATGTATTTGGCAAAATTAAAGAAAATATTCTATTATCTTTCCTATATTTGTGAGTCTAAAGTTTCATATCTAATTTATCTTTTATCATAACCAAGGAAAATTATAATTAGCTCAGTTGGTAGAGCATGAGACTCTTAATCTCAGGGTTGTGGGTTCGTGCCCCATGTTGGGTGCCAGATAAAGCAATAAATTCATAGGTGTCTGTTTAAGAAGTATTAGGGAAATTTATTAAGGTAAATTGAGGAAATACACTCATGAATACAGAACGGAGTAGACAGCTGAAGCTACTCTCTGATCTGACTGGGAGCGAATCCATCTTGCAGATCTTTTAAGAGGTCACGTACAATGGCAGGAAGCACCACCTCCTTCAGGCCCTATGCCTACATTACTTCTATTACCATCTGAGGTAGATACCCTCTAACATATCCATGTTGCAGATGGGAAAGCTGAAGTTCAGGTGAAGGAACTGGCCCAGAATCACCCAACTGTCATAAATGAGCCAAGTCATCATTTGAACCCGGTTCTGGCACAAAGCCAAGAATGAGATGGGTGTTCACAAGGTTTGGTGTGGCAGGGAGAGAGAGCTGCATCCCATGGACCACATCCGGTCCTCAGGCATGTTTCATCTGGTCCACTCTCAATGCTACACAGAGTCCTTGAAGAGGGCGTAGCAGTTGCCAGCCAGAAGGTAAACAGTGGGTTTGGGGGGGAGCTTCAGAGCCTTACATTCCAGAAATGCACAACCATTTCAGGCTGAACAGCATGCCTCCCCCACCTCTCAGCCCACTTCCCTTGTCCCAGTTACCTGTCTGGCTCCTGTAAACATTTAAGTTAGAGGACCTGGAGTAGAGCCCAGGACACCAGGAGGAATTAGCAGCTAGTAACCATGGAAGGTTCTTTGAGGTCAGAACACAAAAGGCCTTGAACTTTGAGCTGAAAAATAAGGGCATTGTGTTTGCAATAACTTTATAATTGCAAACTGGACACCACCAGCACTCAGCTGAGAGGGTACAAGCATACACAAACACACATGCACACACACACACACATACACAGACATACACACACACACTGGGGCTGGGGATAGGCTTAAATTGGTGTTAGCTGTACCCAAAAGATCTCAGGAGAAATAGTGTGTGTGTGTGTATGTGTGTGTGTGTGTGTGTGTGTGTGTGTGTATGTGTGTGTGTGTGTGTGTGTGTGTGTGTGTGTGTGTATGTGTGTTCACAGATGTACACAGGGTACAGCACACATGTAGCAGTCAGAGAACAACCTCAAATGTTGCTCCTTGCTCAGGACAGGGGCTCTTGTTATTTTCCCACTGTGTACGCCACACGAGCTGGCCTTCCAGCTTTCAGAGAGTCTTGTGCTCGCCATCCTCTCATAGGAGTCCTGGGGTTCCAGGCACACTATGCATTGGGTTCTAAGGATTTGAACTCGGGTCCTTACACAAGCACAGCAAGCACCTTCGCACACTGGGCTGTTTCCCAGCCCAAAGAGGAATCTTTGCATGCACTGTTGCTGTCTTGGACATCCCAGCTGCCCCAAGCCTGGCCCAGCAGGCCCCTCTCTCTCACCAGAAGGTTCTCTTCTCCCAGGTTGTCCCCTTGACCCCAGGAACTCCACAGCCCACAGCGAGAACTGGCTGGCCCAGGAGAGAAGGCAAGGTTAGGGCTGGAATTTCCCTCTGGGTGGGTGGGGCCCATCAGGTGAGCCAGGTGACAGGGATAGGGGCTGAGTGGAAAAATTTGGCCCGTCCCAGCCCCTTCCCCCAGTGACTCAGGCTCACAGTGGCAAGGAGTCTGGGGAGTCAAGAACCCACAGAAAAACGTCCCGTCTCTCTGGCTCTATCACTGTCCAGCTCACTTCCGCCAAACACACACACACACACACACACACACACACACACACACACACACATCCTGAATCACAGCTTATTGCTGTCACCACTGTCTGACCTGGAGCCACATCCTGGATCCTGTCCAGGGTCTGCCAGTACAGGACAGCAGCCTACCTGCACCCAAGCTGTCCCCATGTTGAGGGGGCAGAAAAGGGTCTCTGTCAAAGGTCACAGTGGATTTGTGACTAGATTGCCAAAGTTAGCAAATAAAGATGAAGGAACCCCTGGTCCAAGCAGTATTTGAGACATGCATACATAAATACATACATATATACATACATACATACATACATACATACATACATACATACATATATACGTACATGTAAAATTGGGGGAAACTGGGGAAATAGCTTAAGCAGTCAAGTGCTTGCCTTACAAGAATGAGGACCTGACTTTGATCCCCAGGACCCACATTAAAAGCCAGGTGTGGTGGCATGCATGCAATCCTATTGCTGCGGATGCAGAGACAGGCAGCTCCCAGGCACTTGCTGGCCACCCAGCTTAGCTGAATTGGCAAGTTCCAGACCAAGTTCCACCAAAACACAAGCTTGACAACGTCCTAAGGGACAATACCCAAAGTCGGCCCTCTGGCCTCCACGTGTGCCACACACACACACCCACAATAACCAAATGTGCACACATACACACTAGCCCCACACATAGCTCTAACTCCCTCAGCTAGAATGGCAGCAGCTTCTGAAAGTGCTTGTGTGATATTAGAGCACCCCACCCCACGGCACACAGCTTCAAACTAGAGAGCTGGGAGCAGGGACGCACAGTTCTTAGACGCCCCTGCCAACCACCCTCTTCACTGTCTACCAGGATCTCCAGTGCGGCAGGATCTGTTTGAAACACGGATTCTCTCTTCTTCTCCTGGACCTACCCCAGCCCTCATCTCTCCCTCATCACTTGCTTGGTGACTATAAAACTTCCTGATCTGAGGAAGAGGGGGTCAGGCGACAACTGGGTCTCATCTACCGTCTTCATCGTGTGCTTTACCACATGAACCTTCTGATGTGCAGGTGCCAAGCTAAGTCCCAGATACTAATGCCTAGGCCCTGTGGCTTTCCAAGCCTGGTAGCAGAGGACATGTACCTGGCAGTGAGGCCAAGACAGAGGGAGAACAGAGAAAAGGCAGGACCAGAGCTGCCTTTCATCTAGTTGGGGAGGGTCTTCTGGGGTTTTGCAAAGCACATGAACCTGCCAATTACTATATCTGGCGGGGTCATCGGTGGTGTCTCCTCTGCCTCCCCGAGTATAAATGAGACCTCTGTCTGCCCCAGCGTTGGCTTCTGGCTCTAGACAGCTCCCCCTGAGAGCAACACTACTGCTTCCTACTACGTCAGGAACTCCGTCAAGAACTCGCTGAAAATGGGGGTGCTTGAGACCCAGGCTTGGCTGCAGGTGATGGTGGGTAGCGTACGAGGGAAGGACTGTCTTGTCCCAGAATACCCCCTCTCTTTCCTGGAGACTCCCATCCTGACTTTCAGTCAAGAGAGACAGGGCAAGGACCCATATGCAGGTGACTCACCTAAAGTCACATGCAGCCCATGAAGGGGAAGACCATGGTCAAACGCTAGTGTCATAACCAGCCCAGGCTGTGCAAAACACAGCCTGAGCGCTTCAGCGTCGGCTTTTCGTTCTCACAGCCCTGGAGGTTGGAAGTTCAAGCTCAAGGCGCTGGCCAGTTGGCTCCTAATGAGGGCTCTTCTTCTTGCTTGTCCTTGGAGTGCGGATTTGGAGGGGGCCACGCTTTAGTATCTTTTTCCCCTTATTTCTTTCTAGTATTTTCTTTTTTGTTTGTTTGTTTGTTTGTTTTTCAAGACAGGGTTTCTCTGTGTAGCTTTGCGCCTTTCCTGGAACTCACTTGGGAGCCCAGGCTGGCCTCGAACTCACAGAGATCCGCCTGCCTCTGCCTCCCAAGTTCTGGGATTAAAGGCATGCGCCACCAACACCCGGCCTCTAGTATTTTCTTTAAGGGCACTAATCCTATCATGGAGACGTCATCCCTATGACCTTGTTTAAACATAATCACCTCCAATGGCCCTCTCCCCAAATACCATTGCATTGGGGATGGACTTTTGTAAGATGTGAACTTAGGAGACACAATGCACTCTACAGCACCGGCCAATGAGAAGACCCGAGATCCACCTTCATCGACTCTTTCACTCTTTCAAGCAGAGTAGTTGAAAGCTGGGAGAGGGGAGATGCATCTGTGACCTCAAACACCTTCCAACACTGGCCTGGGTCCTAAGCATTGCAGAGGCAGGGCAAAAGTCCATGTGGTCTCATCTACAGATGTTCCCCTACCTGCCTCCTTTGGCTTTGTGACTCCTAAACCCCAGACTCCTGCTCAGATTGTTGCCTTCATCATCTGTTCGCATCCTCGAGGTGCCTGGATCACGGCTGACAGGCGTCATATACCAGGTCCCTGTCAGGCTGCAGGCTGAATGTCCCAGTGCAAAGCACTGAGCTATGAACCAAGCAGAAGGGATGGAGCCACCATCCAAACATCACTCTCACACAACAGTCACCCTCCCTTAGTCAACAGTGAAGGTTGCATTGTGAAAACAGGGGCTCCCCAAACCTGCTGAAGGGGCCTACTTCCTGTACCTAGCTGCACCGGTATGCCCGGGCACCTCATAGAGAAAAAACAAGAGGACAGAAGGGAGGCTCCAAGCAAGCCCATAAGATCCAGACCGGAAGTCTGAAAATCTTCTAAGCATCCCTCTACAGACAGATAAAGGAACCGGGACTCTGGTTTCTAGTCTTAGCTCAGTCACTGTGCGATCCCTGACAAGTCCTCTTTTCTGTGCCCCAAGATCCTATGCTGGTCTGGGGTTCTGGAAAAGCATCTTGACCAAAAAGTGCAGCTTGGCCACCCCCTCCTCCTGTGGACTCTCCTGGTTGCCCCTGCAGCCATGGCCTGTAGCTGGGGCTGGGGACTAGAAGATAGGGTTTAGGTGTAGAGGGGGAGGGGAAAGAAAGGAAGGGGAGGAATGGGCGTCACCCCAGGGAGGGGCAGCACAGAAGGGAAACTGAGTGTGTCCCTGGCTTGCCCCAGCCTGTCCCCAGCATCCGGGGAAGGGTGAGCGTGACTGTCAGCTGAGGTGGGGGGCAGGATGGGGAGGGGCAGGGAACCCCGTCGGGACTTGTTGGGGCGGCCAGCCGGGCACAGCTGTTTCCGGCTGATGAAAGGGCCTTGATTGATTCGGCTCAGGAGCAATGGCTAACTCCCAAATCCGAGCCCCTCCCAGGCTCGCCAGCGGGGTCATGCCCAGAAGTGTGGTGGGGAGCGGAAGAGGCATGAAGAGGAGGCTTCTGTGGACCACACAGAGAGGACAAGATGGGAAGGGGTGCTGGGTTATTTTCCCTACTCCAGTCAAGCAGAGACCCAGGGATGTAGGCTAAGCCAGGAACAAGGAAACCAGGCAAGAGCTCCGGGCCTTGCCCTTGCTTCTCAGGATGCACGTATCACACACATGAGGGTGAAGCCTGCATGGCAAGGAGGTGGGCAGAAAGTGTGACTGAAAGTGCAGTTTACACACTGCAGCCATCCACCTTCTGCAGGCCTGCATCATACTAGCTGACACACCGCAGGCATGGCCCCGTGCCAGGCGCCTCCTAAGACCTTTAGGTACACAGCCTCCTTCGCTCCTCCCCACAGCTCTATGTGCTACTGCATTAATTACATTTCTCATAAGAAGCAACTGAAGGCAGGGAAGGTGTGTTTGGGTCACAGTTTGAGACAATACAGTCCATCACAGCAGGGAGGATATGACCAATGGAGGCAGTTAGTCACATGATGTCCACAGTCAGGAAGCAGGTGCATGGCTCCCTTTTCACCCATTCTGAGACCCCACCCACATTCAGAGTCGGTCTCTTTTCTCCGTTAAACCCTTCTGGAACGATCCCCATAGAAACACCCAGGGGTGTGTTTCTGTGGTGACTCTATATCCAGCCAAGAAGGAAGATTAATAATCACAACTACTGCACTTCATTTCACATGGTCCCTAGCGTGATGAAGACCATCCCCAGGCCATTCCACAGATGAGGACACTGGTCCCCAGCATGATGAAGAACATCCCCAACCCATTTCACAGTGACGACACTGGTCCCCAGAGTGATGAAGGACATCCCCAACCCATTTCACAGTGAGGACACTGGTCCCCAGAGTGATGAAGGATGTCCCCAACCCATTTCACAGTGAGGACACTGGTCCCCAGCATGATGAAGGACGTCCCCAACCCATTCCATAGTGAGGACACTGGTCCCCAGCATGATGAAGGACATCCCCAACCCATTTCACAGTGAGGACACTGGTCCCCAGAGTGATGAAGGACATCCCCAACCCATTTCACAGTGAGGACACTGGTCCCCAGAGTGATGAAGAACATCCCGAACCCATTCCATAGTGAGGACACTGGTCCCCAGCATGATGAAGGATGTCCCCAACCCATTTCACAGTGAGGACACTGGTCCCCAGAGTGGTGAAGGACCTCCCCAACCCATTTCACAGATGAGGACACTGGTCCCCAGAGTGATGAAGGACCTCCCCAACCCATTTCACAGTGAGGACACTGGTCCCCAGAGTGATGAAGAACATCCCCAACCCATTTCACAGTGAGGACACTGGTCCCCAGAGTGATGAAGGACATCCCCTGCAGTCCCACTGTGGCCAGAGGGAGAGGGAGATACCCTGGTACCCTTCTTGTTCCTACGATAAATCCTATGACCAAAAGCAGCTTGGGCAGGGGAGCTCTATTCCACCTCCCAGTAACGGTCCATCTGCAGGAACTGATGGGCAGACGAACGTTCAGGCTGACTGAGACCAACCTGGAAACAAATAGCAACTGTATCAATTGCTTCTCTCATCTCTGAGACAAAGCGTCTAACAGAAGCAGCTTAAGCAGGGGGAAAAAAATTGACCCCAACTTCAGAGTCGACCATCTGTTGTTGTGGAAAGGCATGACTAGGCAGCTCCATGGCGGCAGGAGTATGTGCCTGGAGATTCGTAAATGACTAGGAAGCAGAGAGCTAAAGGGAACGAAGGCAACATAACCTTCAAAGGCCCACCCCTAGTGGCCAGTACCTGCCAGTTCGGTCCTGTGTCCCAAAGATTCCACAACCTCCCAAAACAACGCTACCACAGGAAACCAAGTATTCAAACACAGGAGGGACACGCCACACGCAAGCCCGAACGGTGGCTTTACATGTGGGAAACGTTTCAAACTGGATTGTCCGACAGAGTCCCCAGAGCATCTCAGAGGAGAGATGGGGAAGAACCAGAAGAGTGTTCCAGAACAGTAGCCATTTAATTTGGGATTGAGTCTATGAACTTTTTCTAGCTGAAGTTATTTAGTGTCCACTTGTTACTTTTCTAACTGGGGGGGGGTGTGCATGAGCCCCTGCAAGTGCACTTGCCCGTGTGTGCACACATGTGCAGAGGCCAGAGGTCAGCACAGCACCCTCTGACACTCTCCGTGGTTTTTGTTTGTTTGTTGTTTTGTTTTTTGGGGTTTTGTTTGTTTGTTTTGAGACAGGAGTCTCTTACTGAACCCAGAGCTTGCTGATTGTACACTGGCTCTCTAATGTTTAGTAAAGCTTTTCCTTATTAAGTTGAGAATCGAGTATTTTGTTTCAGTGACAGCAGACTAATACTATTTTAGTCAAAGTATGCTTCACTGACAACTTTAAATTTGATGAAGTTCAATTTAGTTTTCTCTCTTGTTACCCATGTTTTTAGTGTCACACTAAAGAACCTATTGCCAAATCCAAGAACTTAAAGACACTCCTCCACACTTTCTTCTAAGAGTTTTGTGTGTGTGTGACTAGGCGGGTGTGTGTGTGTGTGTGTGTGTGTGTGTGTGTATACATGCATGCATGTGGAGACCAGAGAGCAACCTTAAATTTGAATTTTGCCACTCAGGAAACATCCACCTTATTATTTTGACACAGTGTCCCTCACCAGAACCTGTAGCTCACTGGTTTGGTTTTGTTTTTGTTTTCCAGTGAAGCTGGCTGGCCAGTGAGCCCTCGGGCTCTTCTTGCCTCCCCTTCCCCTGCACCAGGATTAGAAGCACACACCACCTTACCCGGATTTTCACGTGGTGCTGGGTGAACCAAGTTGAACTTGGTTCCTCAGGACGCACAGCAAGCATGTCGTCAGCTCTGTCTTCTTGGCCCCTTTCCTAAGAGTTAAGTTTTAGCTCTTTGGTTGTTGCTTTGTTTTGTTTTGTTTTGTTTTGTTTTGTTTTGTTTTGTTTTGTTTTTGGAGACAGGATTTCTCTGTGTAGCCCTGCCTGTCCTGGAACTCACTTTGTAGACCAGGCTGGCCTGGAACTCAGAGATCCCCCTGCCTCTGCCTCCCAAGTGCTGGGATTAAAGGTGTGTGCCATCACCATCTGGCAACACGATTTACGTTTTATATACGGTGAGAGACACTGCGTCAAAATAATAAGGTGGCTGTTTCCTGAGTAACAAAACTCAAGGTTGCTCTCTGGTTTCCACATGCACACACCCACACACGCACATATGCACCACCCACCCCCGGTCACACACACAAAACTCTTAGAAGAAAGTATGGGGGAGTGTCTTTAAGATCTTGGATTTGGCAATAGTTTCTTTAATGTGACACTTTTATATATCGTTGTGATCTGGGAATTTTCTTTCCCTTGCTCCTGTTAGATGGCTTTATTTCTTTTTCTTGCCTAATCGCACTGGCTGGAACTGCCACTCCTGTGTTGTCTAACAGAGACAGGGCTTGCCTGGGGAGGCCTTGTCTTCACCACCAATTCGCTGTTCCTTTTGTTGTGTATTTTCTGTGGAATACCTTGACCAGACTGAGGCGCTCCTTATTATTCCAAGTTTATTTAGTCTTTTAATGATATATATATATATATATTACTTTATAAAAGGCTTTTTCTTCATCAACTGAGCCAATCATGTGGAATGTTATCCTTCTTGTTCTATTAATTCAAAGATTAAATTGACTAATATTTGTACATTGAACCACTCTTGCATTCTGGGCACCACGGTGTATACTCTTTTTAATATGCAACTGAGTTGGACTTGCCAGGATTTTTTGAGTATTTTTGTATCTATATACAAAAGGTGTTGAGCCTGAAGTTCTCTTTTCTAATGGTGTCTTTGTCTGACTTTAATAACAGGTGATGTTGTCCTCTGAGAAAGAGCAGGGAATACTCCCTCCTCCACAGAAGAGATGTCTCTGATTCTCTCTAGTGACCGCAGTTGGCAGTGAAGTCAACGGACCTTGGGCTTTTTGTAGTGTTGGGAGGCTTTGTTGTTGTTGTTGTTGTTGTTGTTGTTTGTTTTTGTTTTTTTGAGACAGGGTTTCTCAGTGTAGTTTTGGTGCCTGTCCTGGATCTCGCTCTATAGACCAGGCTGGCCTCGAACTCACAGAGATCCACATGCCTCTGCCTCCCAAGTGCTGGGATTAAAGGCCTGTGCCACCACCACCCAGTCAATTTTTGCATTCTTAAATAATCTATTTATTCAAAATCCTTTGGTGTTTGTATCCTTGTAAAATGGATCAGCAGGGAAAAGGCACAAGCTAACTAACTTGACGACCTAAGTTTGATCTTTGGAACCCACATAAAAGGAGAGAATCATTTTCATAGTTCTCCTCTGACTTCCATAGGCATGCCACACACATACACATCATGCATACACACAATAAAATAAAAAGATGAAATTTTACATAAAAGCTAAAGTCTCCTGGAGACATCATATCATTTTAAGTCTGATTCAACAATCTCTGCCTTTTAATAGATTTTAATTCACTTATACTTAATGTGATGACTAGTAAAGAATTATTTACTTTCTATTTAGTTGCTTTTCAGGTTAGTTTAGTTTTGTTTTGTTTTGCTGTTTTTGTTGTTTGGTTTGTTTTGAGTTTTTTTGAGATAGGGTCTAATACAGCCCAGACTACCCTCCACTCTATGTAGCCAAGGATGACCTTGAACTCCTGATCTCCTGCCTCCCCCTCCCAAGGGCTAGGATTGGCATGCACCCTCACACTCAGGTTGAGTTTTTTTGTTTTGTTTTATATTCTTGTATGTTTTACCCCATCCCTCAGTACTGCCTCTTGAAACATTTACTTGGTTTTGTTGTTTGTTTGTTTGTTTGCTAAATTATCGTTGTGACTTCCTTCTTTCTTTGTGTATTTTCAAGTTACTTTCTTTGTGGTTACCCTGGGATTTCAATCACCCTGATTTGTAACAAGCTTGTTTTCATAATATCAAGTTAGCTTCAACAGTTTATCCACAACCCCTTCCTCCGCTTACAAAGTATCCCTCCCCTTTTCTTTGTTCTGTTTACAGATTACATCTTTAGACATTGTATCCTCATAAACAGCTTTGTAACACTATCTGAGACAGTTGCCTTTCGGTCCAAGAATGATCTGACAAGTGGGGAAAGTTTCGAAAGTTAGCCAGCAGTTAAGAGCACTGGCTGCAGCCGGGCAGTGGTGGCGCACGCCTTTAATCTAAGCACGTGGGAGGCAGAGCTAGGCGGATCTCTGTGAGTTCGAGGCCAGCCTGATCTACAGAGCGAGTTCCAGGACAGACACCAAAACTACACAGAGAAACCCTGTCTCGAAAAAAACAAAAAAACAAAAAACAAAAAAAACCCAAACAAACAAACAAAAAAGAGCACTGCTCTTCCAGAGGATCAGAGGACCTGACACTCTCTTCTGACCACTAAAGGCACCAGGCACAGTTGCAGTGCACATAAATATATGCAGGTAAAATATTCATACACATAGATAAAAATAAATAAATTTTAAAATAGAAAGTAGCGGGGAAGTGGGGCATACATTACTATGTGAATCTGTTTTTTCCACAGGAAAATATGTCAAAATGCTTCATTTAGGGCAAAAAGCAAGTTACCAAGAGGCATGGGTGACTCATTTTTCGTGACTATGTGTGTATTTACACGTTTAAAGGTGTCTGTGTACACGCACAGAGAAGCATTCATGACTATAGCCGTGGTGCTGACGCTGGTTGTCGCCAGCTGTTGGAACGCTGGGAGGAGGGACATTTTCCATCTCTCCTCAGCACATTCTACACTGTTTGTCTTGTTTACAGTGGACACACATCACTCTTGTAACCACAAGAAAAGCGCTTAAACTGGTTTGTTGTTTGTTTGTTTGTTTGTTTTGTTTTCTTTTCTTTTCTTTTCTTGTTTCTCCCCTGCAGGGTCAAGGGGGTGAGGAGACATTCACTGTGGAGACAGAGTGGGGAAGAGTCTGGGAGGCCCAGGGAATGAATGGAATAGCACAGGCAAATGCAGAGTCAGACACAAAAACACTCCCTGTTACGGGAAATGCACCCCATGGACTGACTGGAGAGCACTGGGAGGTTGCTGGGAAACAGGTGTTTCCAGGGACCCTATGATCAGGGCCCTTTATGTCATAAAAAGTGTCTGCGCTCAGCACAAAGGCAGGAGAGTAACAGATTTTGATTTACAAGTTTTGCTTTATGTATTAAGCAAATTAAAGTCGGTGTGGGGAGAGAGGACGCCCAGAGGCTGGGAGGCCTACAAGGGAGACTGTTGCAACGATTGATTAAGAAAGGAAAGATGGGGCTGGAGGTGAGTCAGGGTTCAGGAGAGAGAAATGGAAACAAGAGATAAGGGGTGGGGGGGATCAGACCCGAAGACCAGCCCAAGTCTGTTTGCACAAGGGCTCCTTGGCTGTGGCCCTGCCTGGCGTGTTGGTGGCAGAAATCCAGGTCTGGGATGATCAGGGTGAGGATGCTGCTGACTCACGGTGAGGAAGAGGAAAGTCCCTTAGCGGAGCTCCATAGCTCTTTCCAGCTTGCAAAGTCCCTAACTTCCGACTCCTGGCTTATCAAACGCATGGCTCAACCTCAACAGATAAAGGTGCCTGCTGAGTAAGCCTAACAACCTGAATTTGATCCCCAGAACCCACAGGGTGGAAGCAGAGAGTCAACTCCTAAATTTTGCTCTCTGGATTCTACATTCATGACATGGCATGTATGCATGAAAACATAATAATAGTAAAAAATAAAGATATATTTAACTTATGCTCCCTGTCTTCAGAATGAAGTAGCCGGGAAAGGGAAGACAGCCAGAGCTAGAACCAAATATCAAGCACCTTTCCCTGTGCACGCAGTGAACAGCCATCATTGTCCCCAACAGAGCCAGAACAACTTTGTGCTCACTTTTGCACTGTGTAACTCCAGGCAGTCCACATAACCTCTCTGTGCCTTGGCTGTCTTCTCCAACACGGAGGAAAGGGCACAGGTGCTTCGCATGTTTCTGGAAAGATGATGATACAATTTGTAAAAGAGCTCAGAAGAGAGCCTGGCTTACAGTAAGTGATCCATAAACATAGACATCCCCACAGAACTCCTGCAAAGAATGCTGGGAACCAGCTCTGGGTCTTCGCCAGACACTCGCCTTAGTCCTTGTACACTTGCTCCTGGGACCAGGCTTGAATTCTGCCTTACGGGCGTGGTCCACCAGCGCTTGAGGCTCTTTGCAAGGGCTACTCTTTCTGCCCATTTTCATGAACCTCCGTGCTAATTTGTTTGCTTCATCAGAAAGTCAGTCATGAAACATATCAAATCCCACTCTGGGACATTGCTAGGGGCTGAAATGACAAATAAAATTATGGCCTGGGCCTTAACTTCAGTTCCCTCCTGCCTCTTCTGATGACTCATTAAACATTGGAGAAGCACTCGCTAGGCCACACACAGGCACTCTGTTTCTCTGTTTCTGACTCCTGCATTCAGACACAAAGTAATTATGCATGGAATCACTTCCGGGAGTTACTTAGTTTCCAATCCTGTTCTCATTCTTTTCTCCCAGGTACCTACCTACCTTGCGTCAATACTCCAGATGATACAGAGGCAGCAGCACTGACTCTAGAGAGTTCTTCCCCATCTCCCCTGGCTGAAGACCTGGCACTAATTCCCAGAGCCTGTGAACACTGTGTCTAGGCCTATGGGGCAGATAAAGAACATTCCCAAAGCAAACCCTCGTGGCATTGCCACCCAATGGCTCATTCATTCTTTTTTTTAAATACTCTTTTCACCTTGATTTATTGTATGTCTGTGTGCACATGCATGAAAGCATTCATGTCATAGCACATGGATGGAGATCAGGGTATAATTTGCAGGAGTCAGTTCTCTCCTCTGCCACGTAGGTTCCAGGAACTGAACCCAGGCCATCACAGTTGGTGGCAAGCCCCCTTCACCCACTGAACCATCTCAAAGGCTCATTCTTTCCACGTTTATCTGGAATCTCTGAAGCTCCAGTAGAGGCTTTGGGAATATGAATTAGATGAAGCCCCTACCCTTGTAATCGACACAGTGATATCTCATTGATGCAGCAGCGTCGTCCTGGGCCATCTGGGGGACAGATGACAGGCAATAAGCACATAAATAGATCTCCGTTTTTATAGTCCAGGCTCACAGGCTCATATTCAAGGAAGATAGGAGCTGTGGCTAGGCTACATCTGCTGTTTAAATTTGAGCTTTCGTTTGCCATGGTAGACTTCCTTTCTGCCTGTCCTATGAGAAAGGAAAGAGTTAATGTGGGGGCGGGGGCGGGGAGGTTGACACATAGCAAGTCCCTCTAAGGTGCTACAGTTGTTCCGTCTGAGTGGGTACATAAATAAACAGGTCAGCGACACACAGTGTGGGATAAAGCAGTGGGACCCAGGTCATCCTGGCAGCACTGAGAAGCATCACAGTGCCAGATGTCACTCAGTCAGAGGAGGAGGGGCTGGACACAGATTCCCTCCCCCTATATCTAAACCTGTGTCTCTGGTACCCATGGGCTACCCCCAAGGGAAGCAGCGCTCTGAGGGATGGAGTAGGTGGGAAAGGGTAAAAGGCAGAGACACAAACATTGTCTGAGGACGAGCTGGGGGCAGAAAGCCTGGGGTTCAATCCCCAGCACCACGTAAACCGGGCATAGTGGCAAATGTCTGTAATCCTGGCAGTTGGGAGACGGAGGCAGGAGGATCCTTGGCTATGTAGAGAGTTTGAAGACAGTCTAAGGTACATGAGACCCTGTCTTAAAACAAAACAAAAAGGCTGGAGCCAGCTCAGCAGGTAAAATCGTTTGCTGGGAAAACATGACAACCCAGTTCAATCACCAAAACTCTCTCTCTCTCTCTCTCACACACACACACACATACACACAAATGGTGGAAGAAAACCACAAAGTTGTCCTCTGACCTCCATGCTGTGGAACGTACATGGCACACACACCACACACACACACACACACACACACACATACACACACACACACACACAAGTAAATAATAAATAAAGTTAATATAAAACACAGAAACTTCACCTCCCTCCATCAAAGATACCCTTCTAAACCTCTCACCAGGCTCAGGGCAGGCAAGAAAGCGCCTGCTTTTCTTTGTCACACGGCCCTGGCTCTCCAAAGTGCCTGTGGCACCCATGACATGCTGTGGGTAGGGGACATTGCAAGGACAGCTCCCATTCATAAAATCCCTTCCTAGACCCTAGAGTTCCATGTCCCTGAATGACCCTTTTGTCTACCCTGTGGAGGGAGGACCAAAGATTCCCGGACATACATCATCCTTAGGCACTCGGTGAGAAATGGAGGCGGGTGGACAGGGTTAGAGAAACTGAGCCAGCTACATCAGCAGCTGCCCTTTAATCCCCTCACTCCGCCTCTCACTGGGGTGTGCAGGAAGGACTATTGCGCGCGGAGGCAGGGCTGGAGGCCTGGGTGGGTAGAGGGAGGAAAGAGAGACACTGTGGCATAAAAGACTTGAATCTGAGATGAACGGTCCAGGACGGCGGGGCAGATGGGTGCGACCGGCGGGGGTGGGGCTACGGTTTGGAAAACACAGGAGGGATGGAAGGGCAGGGCGGAAGTCGGCCTGTTCTCCACCCCATCACAACGGCATCCTGATCTGGGACCATCCCTTCTGTACCAGCCCCCCTCCAACATCACCTGACCGGGCAGTCCCATTCCTAGTCTTGTGCCCACAGGGACCAGGATGTGGCAATGAAAGCCAGACAAGCCCTGACGTAGACAGCCCTACGACCCCCAAGCGCAGCCTCCTCCACAGCCGTAAGTCAAATAGTCCTTGTGGCTTGGGCACCAGCCAAGCGCCCACACCCCAGCTCACGGGACCGCAACTTCCCTGTTGCATCAGGTTACACAGCTCGTGCACACAAGCCGGGCGCTTGTTACACAACCTTGGTGCGCGCACTCGACACCCACACCCTCCGGGTAGCCTGCCGGTCACACAGAGGAAACCACAGCCTTGTGAGGAGGGCACAGACTCTATCCCAGACTCCGGGCATCTAGACCTTTGTGGTG
>CABHPH010140940.1:0-37152 GCA_902168325.1 Peromyscus nudipes
CAGCCAGCTGTGGGCTCATGCAGGTGATCTCAGCAGTGATCCTGTGGGCGCAGCCAGCTGTGGGTTCATGAAGGAGATCGCAGCACTCCAGGGCAGGAGATGAAGCAGGCATCTTTAATCCCAGCAGGCAGAGGCAAGTGGATCTCTGAGTTCAAGGCCAACCTGGTCCACAAAGCGAGTTCTAGGACAGCCAGAGCTGTTACACAGAGAAACTCTGTCTCAAAACAAACAAAACAAAACTAACTAAATAAATAAATAAAAATAAAACGAAGCCAAAGACAATTAAGTAAATGGTAATTTGGGCTTAAAAAATCCAAGTTTGCCAAACTAAGGTCATGTATGTATTCCTTCTGCCAAGCTGCCATCCTACCCAAGTTTAACTTCAGAAGTCTCACCTGTAGTTGGAGTTTTCCTTGGGCTGCCAACCAGCTCCCAAATAAGGACAGAGACTTACTATTAATTATGAATGCTCAGTCTTAGCTTAGGCTTGTCCCACTCGCTCTTTTAACTTAATTTAACCTGCTTCTATTCAGGTATGTTTTGCCTCAGGGCTTTTACCTTTCTTTCCTTCTGTGTGTCCTACTTTCCTGCTTCCTCCATGTCTGTCTGTCTGTCTGGCCCCTGGCATCTCTCTTTCTTTCTTCCCTGGAGCCTAAATTCCTCCTCCTCCTTACTCTCCCTGCCCAGAAGTCCCGCCTATACCTCCTCCCTCACTATTGCCTGCTCAGCTCTTTATTAGACCAATCAGGTGCCTTAGGCAAGCAAGGTAGTTAAACAAATGCAACACATCTTTACATAGTTCAACAAATATTCCACAAAATAAATAAATGCAACACATCTTTACATAGTTAAACATGTATTTAATAACATTTCCCCCTTTTTGGTCTAAATAAAAAGAAAGGTTTTAGATTTAACATAGTAAGACTATATACAATAAGAACCATTACCAAGTAAGAATTACATTTACAGTATCCAGTCCAGTTATATTTGGCAAATTCAGAGAAAATACTCCTTGGTGAGTCCAAAGTTGTGTACCTAATCCACTTTCTATCCTAACCTGTATCACTAACTCAAAACCATCTTTTTAGACCTCAAAACATTTTCTTAGATAGACAATTTAACTTTTATGTTTCTCAACCCCTAAACTTTACATCTCTTATGTGAGTTTCTTTTCTGAATTTGGTAACAATAACTATAACTATCTTGTTTTCAACTCCATCAGAGACCAGAGAAGGAGATAATATTATCTGAGTAAACAGGAAGTACAGAACAAGCAAATTTCAAAACTATAGAAATGACAGAGATATCTGGCTGCCTGGACAGTCACCCAAGTTTCCTCTGCAACATTGGGGCATCCATCTTTGACCTACAGGCCTAGACTATCTGAGATACTTTTCTGTGAAGCAGGAATTTTGAAGGACCGTCCCACACTGTCTTGGCCAAGTTTGGCAGTCTTTTTCCTTTGTGTCCTGCTTATCCAGTTTGTTCAATATACTGTTAGCAGTTGAGACAAGGGCAGGTTCTTGCCCAAATAGTAGCTTTGTCACAATGAAAGCAAACTCCATATGGATGCTCTTTGATGTCCATCATCTTTTTATAAAGTAAATTGGTGCTGCCAGGAGCAGACATGTCTTACTGTCATGAAAAGCCTTAGGTATTAAACATCTTAAATGCCATATTCTGTAGGTCTCTGAAATGTTTGAAGATCATCTATCTATCTAAAATATATCTGTTTGACCTTGAAAACATACCTAACATGACTACAAGTTTGATTGTTATAGATGACTAACTGCTAACTTGCATTTCTTAATTATCCTAAACAGTTTGTAATAATAGCTTTCAAGGACTAGAACTTTATATTACATTTTTAAATAAGCTGCATAGGTACAATATCTTAAGAGTAGAAACAAAATAACCTTAAATTTGTATCAGTATACAAAAATCCATACCAATGTAAAATATTTGAGATGAATAGTTGTGTTTTTATCCTATATTCCTATAACACCACTAAATGATGACAAACATCCATAACCCACCGAATGACCAAAAACCACCCACCCCACCTCTTGGGAATGTGGGTGTTGTATTCTCTAGACTGCTTCATGTTATCTGGGGGTGATGGCATCCCCAGGGGACCCTGAGAAAATTAATGGTCAAGTCCTAAGAAAACTAGCCATAACATTTGATGTCCAGTCTCTGTGAAATGGGAAAGTGTAGGTATACCTGAAGTCCTGGCTAGAATAGTCTGTGAGGCTGAACATCTCAGCCAGGAGCCTTTAAGTTGTTCTGAATGCAGAACTCTGAGGAAACTGCAACAGACGCACTGTGAGAGGCTGGATTACCTGGGCCACTCATTTTCATTTGTGTCTGGTCCCCTTGCTTTGAAAACACACAAACTTTCAAAGGTAACATACATATCTGCATTAACACAAGTATGGACTGTGTGTTATACACAAGACAATAAAAGATGATTTTTTGTTTTATGTTTGAGCAGGTAAAAGACATCTGTCAACTTTATAAGTTTGTTTTGTAAGTTTTGTATAGCCAAAACTCCATCCATGCCATATGAAAGGATGACATGTAATTATCAGTGATGAGGACTCTGCAGCCAACAAGATTTACGTCTCACCCACTCTCAGAGCTCTTTCTATATCAAGGGATCAGCATGTGTCACCTGTCTTGTAGTTTTTCTAGGTTTATTTCTTTATGTCTATAGTCAAGATTTTCAGGGGGTCTCCCCCAATCAAATCTGGTCTCTATTGATTTTTGAAGGAATCCACAGGCTTTCATTTCCTGTGGAAACAAAAGCATAACCTCTCCCCCAGTGCAACACAGTTTCTGACTTCCATTTTAAAGTTAAGACATCCCTCAAGTATCTAGGCTGGTTTAATTCTGAAGTCCTTTTAGAATCCCATGTCTCTCAGCAGCTGTTTTCACTCATCAGCATTCAAAAAATTAAGTCAACAAAACACCATACAGAACTCCCTGTGTATTTCCCATCTTTATGTGACTTATTCTTTTTATATTACTTTACTCTTTCCTTTAAAGACTTATTTTTAAACTATATTTAAATTATTTAAACTTATTTTTCTTATGACTGTCTATACCTATTTTTTTTTCTTTTGGTTTTTCGAGACAGGGTTTCTCTGTGTAGTTTTGCACCTTTCCTGGAACTCCCTTTGTAGAACAGGCTGGCCTCGAACTCACAGAGATCCGCCTGCCTCTGCCTCCTGAGTGCTGGGATTAAAGGCGTGAGCCACCACCGCCCAGCCTATACCTATTTTCTTAAGCACCTATGCACATTGTACTCTTTTTAAAGTTTTTTTTTTTCCTTCCCAGTCTGGACTTGTTTTACTATGCACCTGTAGTGTTCTCTGACAGTGTGAGCCAAACCTTAAACTACTAAGCGGCAGCTAGGCCCTCTATAGTGTGGCTCCACCAACTCCTGGGGTCCATGAAAACTGAGCCTTAAGCAGGCGAGCCTGACTGAGAGCTGTGTTTAACTGGGAGCTGCATTTAAGCACCTCTGCTCTAGGAAGTTGGTGCCTGCACAGTGGCAGGCGTGTTTACTTAGCTTGCTGTTTCTACTTAGTGTGCTAGCTGCTCAAGCGCTCTGCTGCACAGCAGCGCCTCTTAAAAGAACCATATCCAGTTTTTTGTATTTTTTCTTCAGCTTTCTCAGGCCCTATGTGGCAATTTGAGCCCCACATTGGGCGCCATTTATAGTTGGAATTTTCTTTGGGCTGCCAACCAGCTTCCACATAGAGATTTATTATTAATTTTCAATGCTCGGCCTTAGTTTAGGCTTGTCCCACTCGCTCTTTTAACTTGTTTAACCTGGTTCTGTTCAGGTATGTTTTGCCTCAGAGCTTTTACGTGTCTTTCATTCTGTATGTCCTACTTTCCTGCTTCCTCCATATCTGTCTGTCTGGCCCCTGGCATCTCTCCGGCATCTTTCCCCCCCCCAGCCTAAATTCCTCCTCCTTACCCTCCCTGCCCAGAAATCCTGCCTATACCTCCTCCCTTGCTATTGGCTGTTCAGCTTTTTATTAGACCAATTGGGTGCCTTAAATAGGCAAGGTAAAACAACAACACACCTTTACTTAGTTAAACAAACGCACCACATATTTACACAGTTAAATATTCTGCAACACTCACCTGCATATATGTTACCCTCATGTCACATGAATAATAATCTACAATGAATGCTAGCTGTTTAGAAGCAGTAATTGCTCACTTTAATGTGTATTTCAAAATAGCATGGAGGAAACTGTATTTGAATGAGGAAAGAATCAGTGAAAGAAGGTAGTTACTCATTGCTGTTTTAAAGCAATATTCCTAATTCAGTTTAGTACTATGGAATCAAGACTCAAAAAAGATGTCCTTGACAACGAAGGCAATGGCAATCTGTAACTTAACAGCTACTAGCCTGGTACTCCTCTACTCAGCCTTTGTCTTGCAACAGGAATCTTGAAGCAACAAGGAAGATTACAAATTACCTGAGTTAGCTAAATAACACGTGAAGGGTCAAGTCTTTCTTAAGCCCTTAATGAAAGGCCAAATAATAAATATTTCCTGTAATAAAAAGATACTTATGGGGTGGTGGTGGTACACACCTTTAATTCCAACACTCAGGAAGCAGAGGCAGGTGAATCTCTGTGAGTTCTACACCAGCCTGGTCTACAGAGCAAGTTCCAGGATTACACAGAGAAACCCTGTCTCATAAAAACAACAACAAAAAAGAGGAGGAAGAGGAGGAGAAGGGGAAGAGGAAGAGAAGGGAGAACGAAGGGGAAGGGGAAGAGGGGGAAGGGGGAGGGGAAGAGGGGAAAAGGAAGAGGGGGAAGGGGAAGAGGAATGGGGGAAGAGGGGGGAAGGGGAAGGGAAGGAAGGAAGAGAAAAAAAAAAAGGAAAGGCACACACCTTTAATCCAAGCACTGAGGACTCAGAGGTGAATTTCTGTGAGTTTGTGAACATCCTGGTCTACATAGCAAGTTCCAGGCCAGCCAAGGCTAGCTACATAGTAAGAACGTCTCACAAAGCAAAACAAAACACAAAAAAGGATTCTATGGGCCAATGAGATGGCTCAGCAAGTGAAGATGTTTGCTATCAAGCCTGATGACCTGAATTTGATCCCTGGGACCCACATGGTGGAAGGAGAGGACCAACTCCCACAAGGTGTCCTCTGATCTCTTTAGGCACACCATGCTTATATATGCTATACACATAAATGCTTATATATGTGTATATAAACACATATATAAGCTAAAGATCACACATATAGAGACTGGTGTTTCTGTTTTGGATTCCGAGGCTTTTAGAACCATTGGTTTTCTTTTCTCTTATTAATGAAGAATTGTGATCTACAGTTCTTCCTGTTCCCTATACTTGGACAGCAGGATCAGTTCCTGTCTGTTACTGAGCACCACAGCAGTAAGGAAACAGGTCTTAGACAGGGCAGAACTGTAGTGTTGCCTTTCCTTTTTCCAGAGAACATTGCTTGGGTTCTGGAAGAAAACAGCTCAAATGATGTCCCAAATCCAGGAGGCCTGTGCTGGCTTTCATCCGTACGACTTCATAGCTCTCAAGGTATGTCTTCAGGTTCTCTTCTTTAGCTGTATCACACTTCATTAAGTGATAACATTGAAACTTCTTTGGCTCAGCTTAGTTTTAAACCCATGAAACCTTGGGAAACATTTCCCCCACTGCCAAGGATCCATACTCTCTGGGTTCCAAAGCCAGCAGTAGGACTGAAATACACAGGAACCTTGCAGGCTGAGGTACTAGTGTGATAGGAGAAGAGGGAAGAAGAGTGGATGCAGAAGAGACATACAGCTGGAGGCAGTGGCTCAGGATTAAGAGCTGAGCTCTTAAACCGGGCGGTGGTGGCACACACATTTAATCCCAGCACTCGGGAGACAGAGCCAGGTGGATCTCTGTGAGTTCAAGGCCAGCCTGGTCTACAGAGTGAGTTCCAGGAAAGGTGCAAAACTACACAGAGAAACCCTGTCTCGAAAAACCAAAAAAAAAAAAAATAGATTTTTTTCAATCTACTGAACATTAAATTTCATATCCTTAGCAACTACAGGACCCGCCAGGCAATCTCCCTGCAGACCACAGTGAAGAAGCGGCGGAAGGCAGCCGCCTCACTGCCAACCTCAATAAGTAAGTAGGTGAAAGCTGCCTCTGCTGCTGGGGAGTCCCTGCATGCAGCTCCTCTCTCGCTCACAGAGTGCTGACTCCGTCACTTTTCCAAACAACACAAGCATTTCTCCTGCAGTCAACACGGTAGGCACAGGAGATGACAGTACCGGTCAACTGTGGTGACAACTCCAGGCTTCCGTCATGAGGAAGAATGTGCATTGTGTTAAGAACTGAGGACTGCCAGGCGGTGGTGGCACACGCCTTTAATCCCAGCACTCAGGAGGCAGATCTCTGTGAGTTCGAGGCCAGCCTGGGCTACCAAGTGAGTTCCAGGAAAGGCGCAAAGCTACACAGAGAAACCCTGTCTCGAAAAACCAAAAAAAAAAAAAAAAAAAAAAAAGAACTGAGTGCTGTAGGGAATGTAGGCAGATACTTCTTTCCCACCTGCCAGATCCCAGATCCCAATAACCACTCTGACTTATATTAATTACAACTGCTCGGCCATAGCTCAGGCTTATTACTAGCTAGCTCTTACAACTTAAATTAACCCATTTCTATTCATCTATGTATTGCCATGTGACTCATGGCTTTACATGTCCCCCAGCATGTCTCGCTATCTCTGAGTTTCCTGGCCACTCCTCTTCCCAGCATTCTCCTAGTCTGGCTGAAGAGCTCAATCTCTTCCTGCCCAGTTGATCAGCCACCCATCTTTTTATTAGTCAATGAGTCATACAAATTCACAATGTAGAAAGAGATTGTTCCACAGCAGGGGAGCCTGGCAGGGACAGCTGGGGCACAGGCAGGTCCAGGGCCATCAGCTGTTAGAACTTGATCTCCAAATAACACAGCTAAGACTAGGAGCTAAGGGCCTTGCTCAGGGCCCCCTTCCCCGTGCTCTGCCCAGGCCTGGCTGCAGCAGCGCTCCTGACAGCACCAAACTCTGCCGGGAGTGACAGGTACTGTTGAGTGGATGGTGATCCCAACAACAGTATTTCTCTATGGGAAATCCAAACTAAATGTTTTTATGTATAAAATGTATAAATAAGATTTACCGTTGTTCTATGTTGACATTTAAAATCATGAATGCAATCAGGAGGCAGGGACAGGCAGATCTCTGTGAGTTGGAGACCAGCATGGTTTACAGAGTGAGTTTCAGGTCAAACAGAGCTATGTAGTGAGATCCTGTCTCCAAAAAAAAAAAAAAAAAACAAAAACAAAACAAAACAAAAAAAAACAACAACAAGAATTCATGACTAAATAGTTTTTCACTGTCACAGGGAAGCTTTACTGAAAATGTCATGTATTTTCAATAGTGTAAAAGCTATTCTTTTGAGTTACTGAGCAGATTTACAAATATTTTCATCCAAGTCGTTCTAAAAATATCATATACATATACTATCATCGGAAACTTCATTGCAATTCCTAAATTACTTACTCTGAAAGGTCTTTTGGTTTTTTTGTGACAAGGTTTTTCGTTTCCAGTCCTGGCTGTCCTGGAACTCACTCTGTAGATTAGGTTGGCCTTGAACTCATGGAGATCTGCCTGCCTCTGATTCCTGAATGCTGGGATTAAAGACAGCACCACCACTGCCTGGCTAGGTTTTTAGTATTTTTTTAAAAAAATTGACACTATATTAGTCTTTGCGTGTCTTTAAAGACATATTAACAGCCTTCAATACTGGCAACTGTGAAGCCATGCCCAGGAATAACGGCTCAATCTCTATTCAGTTTCTATGTCCCATTCTTGTGACACGGGTGTACTAACTCAGCATATTAGATACATACTGTAAATAACCATTGACTAGGGATGTCATAGGCTAGCTTGTCTTATTCTCTTTGGCAAATATCACTTTATTATACAAAGTAGAATGTCACATTTTGTGTAGGGTATTTGTCTCCTCTCGTTTAGTTCCTACAAGTTAAGTAAAGGCTCTGAGATGCACAGGGTGAAGGCCCTTACCCAAGGTGTTGTGTGTACAAGTGTGCCAGTTTTCAGACTTTAAAAAGGAATTTTGATATATGTGCATAAACACATCTTAGGGATGGGATCCAGGTCTAAACATGAAATTCATTTATGCTTTCTTGAATCTTTTTTTAATTGATTAGGATAATTTTAATTAAAAAAATAAGCTCCAAAGTCTGTGGGCAATACTCTAAAACACAGTAAAAAAGAGCAAGAAACAGTGGTTTCTTCATTGAGAGCAAAGACTCCAGAAATTTCTACATAATTCTACCCCATGTCCTCCCCTCTTTTAGAAGACCATACTGAAAGGAAGACATGGACACGGGAAAGGAACTGGTGTGTGTTCTGTGTGTCCTGTGCTTGTGACCTGAGACGATGTCAATCTCCTTTAAACAGTGTGTCCAGAAAACAAGCCTCGTGATAAACAAGTTTTCTATTTAGCCTATCATCTTGCTGTTCAAAAGGCTGTGGACATTCCAGAGTTCAGATTTCCAAATTAGGAATATTCAACCTTGTATTGGCCCAGTGCCTATGATCCAGATATAGACTCTGAATTACTGTTTACTGAAATAGGGGGTGGAAAGTAAGAGCAGGGGGCAAGGTGGTGGTGGCGCACACCTTTAATCCCAGTACAGGCAGGTGGATCTCTGAGTTCGAGGCCAGCCTGGTCTACAGAGTGAGTTCCAGGACAGCCAGGGCTACACAGTAAAACCCTGTCTGGAAAAACCAAAGGGAGGAGGGAGGGGAGGGAAGGGGAGAGGAGACAAAAAAAGAAAAGAAAAAATAAGAATAAGAGTTTTTACAGCCGATGCAGATCTACAGAAATAGGACACACTCTGTTACAGACTTGATCTACCAGAGAAGTGTTTTATGTACCTCTTGAATTAAAATTTTAATTATATGAAACTGGGGGCTATGAACCTCAAATGTATTTTAACCAAAATCTGTTTTTACTTTAGAGTAGCTTTGTCAGAAGAGGAAGAGAGATTTGAGAGAGAACCAGGTAAGACGGTAGATGCACCAAATTGAAATGGCCACATTTTAATGGCAGAATAGTCTGTCACACTCTTCTAAAAGATGGTTTTAAAAGGCTGGTTTAAACTGCATTTGAAATGTTGTCACTTTGTAACTCTACCCTGTCCACTTCTCAGGCCAACTGATTGCTTTAAGCCACATATAATTGGGACTTTTATTAAAAAGTACATTCAGTCACCAGTCCCTGACTTAATGGAAGAATTTAATCCATTTACATTTTTAAATCATTGCTAGGTGTGATCTTGCTACACGTCCCAATCCTCCCCACCCCCTTTGGAGACAGGGTTTCTCTGTGTAACCCTGAGTGGCCTGGGACTCGCTGTGTAGACCAGGCTGATCTCTGCCTGAGTGCTGGCATTAAAGGTGTGCTCCAGCCAGCATGACGTCCTTTGCTGCTGCCACTTTTAAACAGGCTTCCTAGTTTCTCCTCATCTTACAGTTTTCCTGTGGCTGATTTTCCTTCAGTGTGCTTTGAGTTCTTTCTATTTCTGGTGTGTCAACTAGTCTTTTGCTTTGTGGATTACCTTAAGACGTACCAATAAAACCTTTTGTTTATAAGATGCAATACTGTAATAGTAACAACTCAGCACTGGTCACAGAGAATGAAATGTGAAAATACTAGCTTCATAAAACAGAAGCTGGAGAGCTGGCTCCGCGGTTGAAGAGCACTTACTGCTCTTGCAGAGGACCTGGGTTTGGTTTCCAGCACCCACATGGCAGCTCTCAGCTTGATGTAACTCCCACTCCAGGACGCCATCCACTGTCCCTGGCCTGTAGTCAGGCACCACAGTATTCCCTCTTACTGTGCGTATCATCGGAGGCGCCAGCCCCAGGCTCTTATGCAGTAAGTTGACATCTACTTTCCTTGTGGACAGCTGCCTTCTGTATTATGATGGCTGTCATTTGGGGAGAAATGGAGTAGGTAGTCCTGTAGTGACCAACATTGAAATACTAGGTCATAGTTGGGTCCTACAGCCTAAGACCAGCAGTGAGGAAGGACAAGGTTAGGACCAAAATGGACTCTCTGCTGCTGCTGGTGAACTCACGGTTCAAAACTACTGTGAATAGCTTGTTAATGCCAGACAGACTGTAAGTCTAATCAACATGAGCCCAGGGTCTCCCTGACATTAGGGCAGGCCCTGAGGCCTGTCCTCAGCACTGGCCTAGGGACAGGGATCCTTAGGACTGTCCCAATGTTGGGTGATACTAGCCAGCAATCACATTTCAAACAGTCTTGCTTCATGTCTACCAAACTTGGGAACGTTGGTAGTAGTCACTTGGCCCAAATGATCCTAAGCTAGGTTCTGTCACAGGGACGAGTGCAAGTTTGAGGCTGTTCACCGAGCACGGGTGTAATGCTCACAGCGATGCAGCCCACCGGAGTGGGGTCTTCACCTGAGAGCTGACCTAAGGATAGAGTCCTCAGGTCTTCCTACTGTTGGGTTTCACCTAGGGGGCCCTATAGTGAGCTCTAAGGTGAAGTCCTGTGATTACTTCCCTGCTCTGAGCCACAGTGTTTACATCTGGATGGGAAGGGCTGATGGATAGTTACTTGGCAGTCTGGCTAAAGGCTAGAACAATGGTTCTCCATCTGTGGAACGCAACCCCTTTGGGACTTGAATCACACTTTCACAGGGGTTGCCTAAGACCATTGGAAAGCATGTGTATTTACATTATGATTCATAACAGTAGCAAAATTACAGTTAGGAAGCAGCAACAAAATATTTTATGTTTGGGGGTTACCACAACATGAAGAACTGTATTAAAGGGTGGCAACCTGAGGAAGGTTGAGAACCACGGGGCTAGAGCATCAGTTGGTGGTGCTAGGGGGAGGGAGGGACTATGGGGCCATCTGTCGGTCACTGGGTGTCACCTAGTGAACCTGGTACCGGATTTCAAGCTAAGGCTTGCACTTAATTTATTCCCTTCTCCTAAAGGGCAGGTTATCTGCGACCCCCCCACCCCCTCTTCCTGTGAGCTTCTTGGAATTGCAGAGGGTTGAAGCCAGAAATGCTTCCTGTTGTCTTCAACGTCTTCTCACTGCTGCTACCATGCTACAGCCAGGCACTGCCCTTGTGCCCTGGCTTCCTTAGCTCTTGGAAAGATAGCGGGTGCAACCCAAGCTCCAAGCTGGCATCCGTGGAGGAGACCATTCTCCATCCCTTCTGCTCAGTCTCTGGGGCTTGGCCACCAGCGTGCTCCTCCTCTCCTTCTCTTATTTATCTTATGGATTCCTTCAGTTCGCTGAATAGCTAAGTGACTGGAAGTCTGAGTATCAACTATGACCTTTAGTCAATGTCGCACATAGCTTCTAGTTTTTTGCCTTCTTGCTAATACATGCCCCATGAGCATTTGCTGAAAACTGGGTTTTGTAAACATGTTTTAGTAACTCTGGGTGTTAGTCTCCCACTTAGTATTTGCTTGTTTTTTAGTAAGATGAGGAATTATTTTAATGGGGTCTGTTCTTCATCTTCCCCTCTCCTCACCTCAGAGTCAGATATCTGTGGCGGCAACTTTGTCCATTTGAAATCTTCCCCTGACCACACTTGGCTAGTCAGCTCCACTCATTTCCAGCTGGTCGCTCTACTGACTTCAGGAATGTTACAGTACAATTTGTTTCACACACCAAGCAGTCAGACTTGGACTCTATATATAGAGTCCCCAAAGTCAGTTCTTCTGACCCCAGCCAGCTTCCCTCCTGGTTCTTTCAGGCAAAGCAGCTGGCCATGGTTTAGCCTATATGTCCAGCAAGATTATCTTTTTCCTGGGTCTCTTAGCATAGCTCCCCTATCTCTGAGAATATTCTTAGCCTTGAATTCTCTGCAGTTGTTTGAGCATGGAGTTTCTTTGGGAAGGTTAGGAATCCTCTCTTCTTTGTCTGATGGTTGAGCTGGAGCGTGGGCAGTAGTGGTGTGCTTCTGAGTGGCCTTTGAAGCTTGTGAGGAGGGGTAGCTGGACCTTAGGTGCTCTTGGCCTGAAACCACCATTTCCTCTGCAGGGCCAAGGACCATGTCAGTGGTGAGGGACAGGAGCTCAGCTCTACCATCACCTCCAGCTCCAGGAAGAGACACCCCTAAATGTTTTAGGGACCCCAACTCAGGGAAACCCAAGGCTTATGGCTTCAGAAAAGAATTCCAGAGCTAGCTAGTCTGAAGTAGAATTGGAGTCTTATTAAAAAATATTAGGAGGAGGGATGGAGAGACAGCTCAGTGGTTAAGAGGTCCTGAGTTCAATTCCCAGGACCCATACAGCAGCTTACAACATCTATAACTGTAGTCTCATGAATTCTAATGCCCCTTTCTAGTATACAGATGTACATGCAGACAAAAGCACTCATATACACAAATAAGTAAATCTTTAAATGTTAATAGTGGAGCTGAAGAGATTGAGCTCAGTGGTTGAGCATTGGCTGCTCTTCCAGAGGACCCAGGTTTGATTCCCAACACCCACTTGGTGGCTCACAACCATCTATAACTCCAGTTCCAGGGGATCTGACAATTCTTTTGACCTCCATGGACACCAAGCATGCTCACTGGTACATGTACATACATGCAGGCAAAACACTCATACACATAAAATAATAATTAAAAACTGAGACGGGGGTTAGGCAGATGGCTCAGTCAATATAACTGCACAAGGATGAGGACCTGAGTTTGTATCTTCAACACCCATGCGAAAAGTCGGGCTGGGAATCAGAATGGCTCAGCCGGTGACGGCACCTGCCATCAAACCTGATGCCCGGAGTTCACTGCCCAGGAACCACATGGTGGAGGAAGGGAAGCCCTGGGAAAAGACCACAGACTGAATCCAGTTATAATTAAAAGGTCTATTCATTAGCTGCTAGCAGGATGAACAATCTCTGAGCCGAATTTGAGATTGCCATCAAGGAGTATGGGAAAGGATTTTTAAAGGTGAAAGTCACAGGAAGACCTTCCATATCTATGCAAGCAAATAAAAACTGTTCTGTCTGCCAAGTTAAGTGATTAAGGCAACTCAAAACAAGTCTTTGGGTATCTACGTAAGCAAGTTACAGATGCAAGAAAAGCAGTCATATCCTAACAAGTAGATAATTACAGCTGTACATTTTTGTGTGGGGTCATTGAGTCAGGGTTACTGGGCACTGGAGTCAGTGACAAAGGGTTGGTGGGTACCAAGATGGAGGTCTACCATAAAATGGAGCTGCTTTAGCCATAACAGAACCTACTCCTTGAAATTGACCTAAGATCTTCACACACATGGCACCATACACGCACATACAAACACTGATAAATAAATAAATACACTCAGTTAAAAATTCTGGCCAGGGGAGGGTGGCACGTGCCTTTAACCCCACCCCTGGGAGGCAGAGGCAGGTGATTTCTGAGTTGTAGTTTATTAAAAGTCATATTTTACAAAGATTTTAAGTATGCGTGCAATAGTGAGATGCTCAGGGAAAAAATAAGACCCAAGCATGGGCTTCTCAAGGGAGAGTTGCAATTAACTGCCTTAGCATTAGCTCTATGAAGTTACATGTCAAAAAGTTAAGAAACCTTTCTCAGCCAGGTGGTGGCAGCGGCATACGTCTTTAATCCCAGCACTTGGGATTTAAAAAAAAAAAAGACAAAGGAAAGAAAAGAAACCTTTCTCTCTGACAAGTGAGAGTATATGGAGCCTGTGCAGATGCCCTGACAGAATTATACTTTGTAAGGCAAAACCTGCAGCCGATAGGGTCACACAGGCTTTCTGCTGAGACTCTTAGGAAGCCGCAGGGTGTGGGCTGAGACGGAGAAAGAACTTACGGGAAAGTTCCTTGTGCTGACTTCTGCTTCTTGCTGGTGAGGGGCTTCAACCAAACCCCAGTGAGCAGCTCCTGCTCCTCTCACGGCTCCTTAATCCTGTCCTCCTACCCACCACTCAGTGTCTATCCGATGAGGTCTGGGGGGTGATGGGAGCCTCGGCTCTTGACTGTAGTTATGGAATTTAGCCTCAGGTAAAAGGACAGATTGTGAAATGGTGGTGGGGGTTGGGGGAGCCCCTCAAGTGGGACTGGGTATTCCAGGCTAGAATGGTTATGGTGGGTGAGGGCTGTTCCCAGTACAAATACCACAGGTTCTCCAGTTCTTCCTGAATTCTGGAGCTTTTAAAAGTACATGTTTTTTGGGGTTATTTCATATCCTGAATAGTCCTGGGACTTTTACTAGTTATACTGGAGTGAAGGCCCTGTGAAGGGCACCACAATCTCTCCTTCATTCTTGGTATTTATCGCATGGATTATGAAATATTGCCATAGTGTTTCAGGAAGTTTTTTTCTTTCCGTTAGAATTGTTTCACTGGATGTTTTAAAACTTATCAGTAAAAGAACTTTGTTGTTTTCTAGCTTTCACACTGTTTTATTACACTGTGATCGAAGCTCGTTGTCCATCGCCTCTACTTCACGAGCGCTGCGTCTGGGTGCACGAGTCAGCTCCCATGGGTTTCCAGCACCCATTGGTGTCAGGGCATCACCTCACTCCCTGTGCTCCCTACCGCACAGGCTTGTATCCGTCTCCACCGCACAGGCAGTAGCTACTGTGTTCACAGGCATTCACAACTGTTTTGACTATTCTGATCTCAATCCTGTCTTGTTACAAATAACTGAAGATTCTAATCAATGTAGTTGTTTTAAAATCATGTTAATGCCATAAAGGAAAACTGAGTCAGTTCTCCTATGTCCTACTCTCGTCTCCTCAAAAGGAAGTAAACCCTTGCTCTTTTTGTTCTCAACCAACAGCTGCAAGAGCTCTGCCGAGAGACTCGCTGGACGGAGACGATTTTGAAAAGGAATTCTCGTTTCTGAACAGCCTCCTAAGCCCCACGTCTCCAAGTGCTGGTGAATTTACACAGGAGTGCCAGACGGCCTGCACCAGCCCCAGCGCTGGCCTCACCTCCCAGGAGCCTCCAGTGGGACCCGGGCCTCTCCCCTACTCCGCCCGGTTCCTTCCTTCACAGCTCTTTGACCTTGGCCTTCATGCTGGAGCGTTCAACAGTAAGTGTTGATGAGACATTTGGACATGGGCTTTGTGTCTGCTAGGCAAGCTACTGTGGTTATTGACACTAGAATCAAGGGAAATAGATTTTAACTTCACCACTCTAGGTAAAATCTGCAGTCGTACTAATCAACAGGAAAAATATCAAATCTAAATCACACTACAGTTGTCAGCAAGTCTGAATGAAACAAAGGTTGTCTCCCTGCATCCTCCACCAAACCCATGTGTTCCACACTGACTGACCCGGTGTCCGGTTTACAACACCGATCTACTAAACCACTCCTGGGTCAGGTGATGCCAACACCACCCCAAGCAAAATTTGGTGTGTTTTTCTCCTGCAGGGTTCAGAGTTAGAGAGAGAGAGAGAGAGACAGACAGACAGACAGACAGAGTGGGGGAAGGGGGAGAGGAGTGGCGGACACTGGAGAGAGCTGGGGATGTGGGGCAGAGGGCTGTCCTAGAGAAGGGGTCACCATCAACCCCACGGTGGTCCTGTATCAGGCCTGCACCTTGGGAGTCATTTTGCTCCTCATCTGTGCTGGTCTCAAACTGAGCCCTCACATCCTGTCTCCACTCCACTCGGAACTCACTTGGTTGTCTGTGCTGCTGCAAGAGAGTCCAACAGGTCTTGGGCCTCTCAGCTCCTCCTCCACACGCCTCTAGACACTTCCCACAGACTCGTGTCAGCACGCCGCTTCCGTTTTTATAAAAGCACAGCAGCACGAGCTGCAGGATAAAACCTGTCTGCATCTGCTCTCTTACCTCCAGACTCACTTCAAAACACCATCATCCACATGGGTTAAGTACTTCCAGATCCCCAGGGCACCATCTTCTTCGGATTTTTGAGACCGCATTTCTCTGTGTAGCCCTGCTGTCCTGGAACTTGCTCTGTAGACAGGCCTCAAGAGTGCTGGGATTAAAGGGGTGCGGCAGCACCAGCCACTATTGCTTCTTTAGCTCCCGTTCAGCCTTCACGTGAGTTCAGACATGAGTCTGAGCTGTGGACTTCTAATCCAATCCTTGAACTTTCTGAGGCACATGGAAGTGGGGCCCACATTTTCGGGGACTCCAGTGGTTGTTTCCTGTTTCCACAGCTGTAGTGGTAGTGCAGCCTCCCTTACAGCCCCGGATCTCATCTCTCAAGCTCCCATGACCCCCAGCAGCAGTCATGTTTTGTGCTTTACAGTAAATCCTTGCTCTTCATACTTACCGAAAGGCAAACCAAAGGCATGTGTGAAGTGATTAAACAATCATTGAAGATTTGTTGACTATCCTAAAAGAAAGAATGGGCATGATTAGCCCACCACGCCTAGCACAGTAAACCAGCGATCCTTAAAGGAAGGAAAATCAGTAATCCAACAAACCAGAGAAAAAAGTGTACAGGTTTGCAAACCTCTCTCAGTGTCCGTCAATGTAAACACTCGTCACTCCCCATCGAAAGGCAGAGACTAAGGAGATGGCGCTCAGTCAGGTGCTTACCTCTGGCAGACAGGAGGATCCAGCTTTTGACTCTTTCTTGTTTCTCTGTCTTTCCTCCCCCCAAAGGCTGGGTCTCCCAAGAGGGATCAGAACACTCAGATAACCTGCCAGTGCCTTCACAGAGTCCAAAGAAATTAAAATGTAAGTCACTTCTTTTCACTGTATTAATACTCAGTGAGATTCAGGAGAATGTAGAAAAGGACCACTTCGCCTCATAGTGTGAAGGAAAAAACCAGGTATCATCTGTGGTAGCTGTGTGCTCCATCACTGAGCTAACCCAGCTCAGAAGATGCCTTGGACTGCATGATGCCTGTGGACAGGAATGATCCAGGCGCCTAGGATACAACCTCCGATCTGTGGGATTGCAGGTGTGTACGGATCTCATTGCTTCAGATACTCCGTACCCCTGGAATGACAGACAGGCTTTGGGTTTCGGTGACAGGGCACTTCATTTAGCAGGACGGACCTCAGAGGTCATTCATCCTACAGCAAGTACCACAGCATTTGCTGCATAAGGAGAGACAGTGTCCTCCCTAACGCAGGTCAGCACATTGGTTCACACTGCTCTAAACAGACTTCTCTTCCCATTCATAATCTGTTATAGATCTGAATTCATATGCTTCTGTGGTTTATAATTATCACTATACTTAATCATTTTGTGCTCAAATTTCTCAAGTGTTTACCTATAGAAGGTCTTTTGGGCAGACGTGCAAGTTCTTATTATACTAATACTTCAAAATTTTTCAATAAATCAGCATTATGAAAAACTAAAAAAATAAAGTATCCCCATGTATTTTTTGATTAGGTTTTTCAGAATGTTGTCATATTTGGCAACCATAATTCCTGCAAGCCATACCTTGCTCTGTATTCTGTGTGTTCTGAATTGAAATAATTTAAATGGCAGACAGCGATTTCACTGTGTAGCCAGGCTGGCTTTGAACTCTTGATTTTCCAGTCTCAACCTCCTGAGAACTAGGATTACAGGTGAAGGCCACCACATCTCAATCATTAGTAAATTTTACATAATGCTTATTATTGTGGTTGTTGTTGAATTGTAATTTTCCTCCTTTTCCCCCTTCTCTCTCTCTGGTGCTGGGGTAGAACTAGGTAGGGCCTTTCCATGCTGGACTACCCGTCAGCTGCACCCTCAGCCTGGACTGAGGTCTTCTTTTTCCTCTTCTGTACACCTGCTAGTTAGCACCTTACTGTGTCCTGGCTCAGGGTTGAAGAGTTTTAGTCCATGGTCAGTTGGTCACTGCTTCTGCACAGGCGACAGGGACATGCTGAAGGAGGCCTGTTTACCTCCCGGGAGCCAAGGGTGCAGTCCTAGTGGCCGGCAGGGACGTCACTTCCCTCCCATGTGGTGCCCTGTTACTGAGCTACTCCCTGGTCCTCAGCCCACCGCTCCTAAAGGATCTACCACCTCCCAGTGTGGGATGACTGAGGACCAATCATTACACGTGGCAGGCAGTCACGGCTCATAGTACACGGAAAGCAAAGATATTGCCGGGCACAGTGGTGCATGCCTGTAATCCAGCCCTTGGGAGGCGAAAGCAGGTGGATCTTTGTGAGTTCAAGACCAGCCTGGTCCACATAGTGAGTCTCAGTCTCAAACAAAACCAACAACAAAAAAACCAAGCAGAGGTCCTGAGAAAGGCCCTGTACCCAGGCTGCTTTGCTTTGTGGGGGGAAGGAACAGCAGGAAAAAGGTAGCTGTCAGCTATGGGCATGAAGTAATAATGGAAAATCTGATAACTTAGAAATTAACTCATGCGGGGCAGTGGTGGCACATACCTTTAATCCTAGCATTCAGAAGGCAGATCTCTGAGTTAGAGTTCAGCCTGGTCTACAGAGTGAGTTCCAGGACAGCCAGGACTGTTAAACAGAGAAATCCTGTCTCTAAAAACGGGGTAGGGAGGTGGGGGGTGTTAACTCATTAAGTGTGCCACTTCATTAATCATTAAATGCAAATTGAAGCTGAAACTGAGGACCCAGAGCTGGCTCAGAAGTAGAGTGCCTATGTGGGTTCAGTCCAGCACTATTAAAACAGCGCAACCCTGAGGGGAAAGCCAGACGAGACAGCACTTCCTTTAACCCCCAGATGCCAACACTCAAAGACGGGGAGCAGGAGAGCCAGGCCAGCACAGGCTACAGCTGGTCAGAGGCCAACCCAAGCTATGTAGCAAGACTGTGTTACAGAGACAAAATAGCAACAAGCCAGCCCCAACAACACATTAAAAAAACCTAAGAATGCAACACTGTGGCTAAAATGAGAAGACAATCCCCGTGTTCATAAGGGTGTGGCAGGAAAGAGAGCCTTAGAGAAGTACAGATTAAAGAAGTACAAATTAAATGTAATACTACTATGAAAAATGGTTTTGCAATTTCTGCTTTAACTGGACATACATATATTTATCATTAAGCAATTCCATTCCTAACTAGACAGACAAACTCATTTAGATATTAACCAAAATAGATGCATAAGATTCACCACAAGTTTCGGGGGGGGGGGGGAGTAGAGGAGGGACCAGAATGATGTCATTTTACCAGAATAGGAGGGTGAGGCAGGAGGACTGCCATGAGTTCAAAACCACTTTTTTTTTTTTTTCAAAAAAAAAAAAAAAGTTTATCTTTTTCTTTGTTGTTTTGTTTTTCAAGACAGGGTATCTCTGTGCAGCCCTGGCTATCCTAGATCTCACTCTGTAGACCAGGCTGGCCTCAAACTCATAGAGATCCACCTGCCTCTGCCTCCTGAGTGCTGGGATTAAAGGTGTTCACCACCACCACCACCACCGCCCGAGTTTTGTTTCTTCTAATCACAGATAACGAAATTCATTTTCTGTCTTACAATTTTTACACACTCATCAAGAAGGCACGGCCGTGATCAGCGGCAGCCTCTGCTTGCTCTCCCATGTCATATGTGAGCAGTTCTGTGTGACTGGAGCAGAGGTGGAAACGTGCCCGGCATTACTCACCGAAGTGGAACAGCCAGGACTCAGAGCTGTCCTTGCATGTGCATGGCTGGCATGACCTCAGTTCCCAGAACTGGAGCTGGACCCAAACACAGCAAAGCCGCAGGCTCTGCCTGACACACGGGGCCTCAGACACAGCACAGAGGGTTCCTTGAATCTGTTCGGAGTTGAACCATGTTTATCTCTCTGTGATTGTGACCCAGTGCATATCCAGTTCTCAGATTGTCCTCCAGGCCCATCATGGTTTCTAGACTCCTTGGCCTTCAGGGACGGCCTAGCTAGTTTTCTGTCAACTTGGCATGAGCTGAAGTCATCAGAGAGAAGGGAACCTCAACTGGGAAAAAGTCTCTGTAAGATCAGGCTGCAGGCAAGCCTGTAGGGCATTTTTCCTAATTGGTAGTTGATGAGGGAGGGCCCAGTCCACTGTGGATGGTTCCACTTCTGGACTGGTGGTCCTAGGTTCTATAAGAAAGCAGGCTGAGCAAGCCATGAGGAACAAGCCAGTAAGAAGCTCCCCTCCGTGGCCTCTGCATCAGCTCCTGCCTCCAGGTTCCTGCCCTCTTTGGGTTCCTGTCCTGACTTCTTTCCTCCCCAAATTGCTTTTGGTCATGGTGTTTCATCCC
Source organism: Peromyscus nudipes (assembly GCA_902168325.1). Classification (NCBI taxonomy): domain Eukaryota; kingdom Metazoa; phylum Chordata; class Mammalia; order Rodentia; family Cricetidae; genus Peromyscus; species Peromyscus nudipes. The sequence continues at coordinate 20,222 of CABHPH010140940.1, forward strand.
AGCAACAGTAAACCAAAGACAAGGGACTAGTAGCCTTTTGAAATGACCCATGTATGATCTATTAGTCCTAGCTCTCATGTATCAACATGTATCCTTGAATACGTTACAGGAAAATTTGTAGGCTACTGACATACAAAGCTTTCCATTCTAGGAGGGATTGAAAAGAGAGGGATTGAGACATTAATAATAAGGTGAGTTGGGGGAGCTGGAGAGATGGCTCAGTGGTTAAGAGCACTGGCTGCTCTTCTGGAGGAACCAGGTTCAATTCTCAGCACCTACATGGCAGCTCACAACTAACTCCAGGTCCAGGTGTGCAGGTGCTCAAATATACAATAAAACAATTCATTCTTTAAAAGCAGGGTACTGCATTAAAAAAAAAGAAAAAGAAAAAGAAAACAAAACCCTGGCCGGCAGTGGTGGTGCACACCTTTTTTTTTTTTTTTTTTTTGCCATAATAAAACCCTTTAATTTATATTCTAATTATTAAAGAACATTTTAAAGTCAACCTAATCTTTTGAGCACAGATGCTTTTACCAACTGATTGAAAGGACACATTTTTTTTTTCCAGATGAAAATTCAAGCATGTCCCAGTTTCTTTTTTTCCATTTTTTAAAATTAAGTTTTCTACTCACTCTACATACCACCCACAGACCCCACCTCCTCCTTCCTCCTACCCCTCAGCCCTCCCTCCCAAGCCAACCCCCATCTCCACATCCTCCAAATCAAGGTCTCCCATGGGGAGTCAGCAGAGCACGGCACACCGAGCCGAGGCAGGTCCAAGCCCCTCCCGGCTGCACCAGGGCTGCGCGAGGCACCACACCGCAAGCACCGGGCTCCCAAAAGCCTGCCCATGGGTGGTGCACACCTTTAATCCCAGCACTCGGGAGGCAGAGGCAGGTGGATCTCTGTGAGTTCGAGGCCAGCCTGGTCCACAGAGCAGGTTCCAGGACAGCCAGGGCAGTTTAGGGTTTCTATTGCTGTGAGAAGAGACACTATGACCATGACAACTCTTATAAAAACAAACAAACAAAAGACATTTGAGGTGGCTCTACAGTTTCAGAGGTTCATTATCACCATTATACATCATGCATTTTCATCATGGTGGGGAGCACGTGGCATGCAGGCAGACGTGGTGCTGAAGAATAGCTGACCGTCCTACATCTTGCAGGCAACAGGAAGTCAACTGACACACTGGGCAGTGTCCTGAGCATAACCCACCCCCACAGTGACATACTTCCTCCAACAAGGCCACACCCACTCCAACAAAGCCACACCTCCTAATAGTGTCACTCCCTGAGATTATGGGGGCCAATTACATTCAGGCTACCAAATTCCACTCCCTGGCCCCCATAAGCTGTTGCATAATCATAATGCAAAATGCATTTAGTCTGACTTCAGAAGTCCCCATAGTCAGTAACAGTCCCAAACTTGTTTCAAAGTTCAGTCTCTTCTGAGACTCATGCAATCTCTTAACTGCAATCCCCTGTAAAATCAAAATAAAAAAAGCAGATCACGGCCGGGCGGTGGTGGCGCACACCTTTAATCCCAGCACTTGGGAGGCAGAGGCAGGCGGATCTCTGTGAGTTCGAGGCCAGCCTGGGCTACCAAGTGAGTTCCAGGAAAGGCACAAAGAAACACAGAGAAACCCTGTCTCAAAAAACCAAAAAAAAAAAAAAAAAAGCAGATCACATACTTCCAATATATAATGGCACAGGATACATTACCATTTCAAAATTTTGGAAGGGAGCACAGTGAGAAAATACTGGACCAAAGCAAGACCAAACCCCCCTGGGCAAACTCCAAACTCTGCATCTCCATGTCTGATGTGGAAATGCTCCAACTCTGTTCAGTGTTGTTGACTGCAACACACTTCTCTCTTGGGCTGGTTCCTCAGCAGGTTTCCCATAACTCTGGCATCATCTCCAACATCTTGCGGTCTCCAAGGTAATCCAGGCTTCAACTTCACAGCTCCATGCAATGGCCTCTCTACTAGGCCTCCATTCAGGGACACCCCTGACACATGCCTGCCCTCAGCAACTTTATTCCATAACTCTTTCCTTCTATCCTTAACTCTAAAGTCAGAACCATGTGGCTGGGGCTGGAACATGGCCCCCTTGTTCAATTTAAATCTTCACCTGCCTAAGCTTGGCTGTCCTGAAACTCGCTCTGTAGACCAGGCTGGCCTCAAACTCAAGATATGCCAGCCTCTGATTCCCCAGTGCTGAGATTGTATAGGTGTGCACAACCACACCAGGTTCTAAGCTTTTCTTTAGTTTCTTTCTACAAGTTGGAAACTTACCTGAGTGGGATCTTGCCCTAAGGTTACCACTCCCTTTATTGCTTTTCTTAATCTATTTATCTTCTTGCACACAGAATTTAGCTCTATCGCATTTTGTCCTCAAAATTTTTATTTTGTAATTTACCCTGTTCAGCTCTCTCCTTTTCATTACAAATCTTCACTAGAGTTACCACTAATAACCACACAACAGAATCTATACTAGGCTGTTTTGAGATTTCCTTTGCCAAGGGAATTAATCCAAAACTCTTCACTTTAGTCTTAGGCAGACTCTTTGAACAAGGGCAAAAAGCAGCCACTTCCTTTACCAAAATATCACAAGAATGATCTCTAGGCAACATACTAAAATTCTTCTCTAAAACCTCTTGAGGTAGCCCCCCAACAGTTCATCAGATCACACTTGGCACCACTGTCTTCCATGCTCCTACTAGTATGGCCCATTAAGTGGCATTTAAAGCATTCCACTGCTTTCCTAACCCAAACTCCCAAAGTCCCTATTAACTCCAAACAAAATCATGTCAGGCCTATCACAACAATACCCCAGTCTCTGGTACCAACTTCTTAGTTTGGGTTTGCTTATTGCTATGAAGAGACATCATGACCACAGCAACTCTTATAAGGAAAACATTGAGCTGGGGTGGCTCACTTACAGTTTCAGGGGTTCAGCCCATTACCATCATGACAAGGAACATGGCAGCATGCAGGCAGACGTGGTGCTGGAGGAGTAGCTGAGAGTCGTAGATCTTGCTGGCAACAGGGAATTGACTAAAACACAGGGCGGTATCCTAAGCATAGGAAACCTCAAAGTCCACCCCTGCAGAGCAACACACTCCCTCCAACAAGGCCACACCCACTCCAACAAAGCCACACCTCCTAATACTGTCACTCCCTGAGATTATGGGGGCCAATTCCATTCAAACCACCACACAAACAAAACCCACTAGGGTCTGAGACACAATGTTCTTATCAAAATGTTTTACATTTTTAAAAATTACCTTTAGAGAGGGAGAAAATGTGTGCTTCTCTCCATGATCCCTGGGAATCAAACCTGGCACACACCTGCTGAGCCATCTTCCCAGCCCTTGCTAGCAAATGTTTTGACAAGCATTGGGCATGATGGTGCATACCTGGAATCCAAAATTTAGGAGCCTGAGGCAGAGGATCACAAATCTGAAGCCAGCCTGAGCTACACAGGAAGACTGCCTCAAAAGAGACAAAATAAAAATTAAAGAGACAACTTCCTGATGTATAAATGATAAGGTCAGGAGGGATTTTTCCCCCTTATGTCTAATATTTTTGAAGTAAATAAAAGTACTATTTATAAAAAAGTATTACAAAAGCAATATTTACTTTTGGTTTTTTAAAACAGGGTTTCTTTGTGTACCCCTGGCTGTCTTGGAACTTGCTCTGTAGACCAGGCTGGCCTTGAACTCAGATCTACCTGTTTCTGCCTCCCGGGATTTAAAGGCGTGTGTCACCACCTCGTGGCTTTATTTTTTTATTTCGTGGGCATTGGTGTTTTGCCTCCATGTATGTCTGTGTGAGGGTATCAGATCACCTGGAACTAGAGTTACAGATAGCTGTGAGCTGCCATGTGGGTCCTGCGAATTGAACCTGAGTCCTCTGGAAGAGCAGCCAGTGCTCTTAACCGCTGAGCCATCTCTCCAGCCCCAACAAAGAGGTTTTAAGCAGAGTTTAATGTTTTTGGTGGGGGAGGAACAGAAGTTACTTTAACTTTAAACCTTATCTGAGAGCCTTCTATAAATCATCTGAAATTCCTTCTAAGATGATCCTCGTCACCATCCCCAAGAGACACCAAACTGAAGTTACTTGCATTTGTGTTTTAAAATTATCCTTAAGGGGATATAGTGAATCATTGTCAGCCAACATTATTTTTATTAAGCATCTGCTTCAAAATCACAAAAGTAGTACAAGAATATTATTTCCAAAAGCTGAATCTCTTTAATTAGTCTTTTTTTTTTTTCTTTTTACTAGCCCCCAACAATGGTAACCAAGACATGTCAGCCTGGTTCAATCTATTTGCAGACTTGGATCCTCTGTCCAACCCAGACGCCATTGGACACTCAGACGACGAGCTTCTCAACGCCTGACTGGGGTCTCAAGGCATCAACTGTGCAAGGCTTGCCTTTGTGGAGGAGTCCCACTGTGATCACACACAGAAGTGTGTGTTCAAGACAGATCATCTGCCTGCCAACCTCAGTCAGAGGGTCTGGCGTCTGAGCAGCCTGTGTATTTATTATGCTGGATGTGCAAGCTGTTGATAGTGTGTGGAAATTCTTAGAAACCCCTGAGTCTGCAATACTGAGAAACCAAACTTACGTCTAATCACAGGAGCATGGCCTATTTCTTTGGGTAGTGTTTTATATTTAAGTTACTTTGCTGTAAGTGGGTCAAGAATAGGAATAAAGCGGCTATAGTTTGGGGTTAGTTTTTTGATACTGGCAGGTGTTTTCTGTTTGGGGGAACAGCAGTAAAATAGCAAGCTCTCTCCCTGATTACAATGTAGAACAAGACTAGAGAACTCAGGCCGCTTTACTGAAATCAGAGAAACTTGTGCTTGCTTTTCTGTATTTGGAAGCTAAATGCAATGTTATTTTCATTCACACACACACAATCATGGGGACCCCTGAAAAATCACTGAATTTTCATGGGGAAAACAGCAGGATGGAACTCCATCTTCTGTAGAGACGGAGAAAATAGGACTGGACAGGCTGTTCCACAAACTGCTGCAGTATGTGTGGTGACACATTCTCCCCACAAAGGACAGTGAGGGAGAGTGCTACCTACCTGGGCAGTCTTCCCAAAACCTCCAGAAACTTCTCCAACACCTCATCTTTATATTCTTATCTCATTTCTTCACATGGTTTAACCCCGAAGGCTTTCTGACAGACATGGAAAATTCCACAGGAAGTAAGGGGTGGCCCATGTTCTTCCTTCCCGTCTAACCCAAGGTGGCATTTGATCTCTAAGCAAAAGCTACCGGCAGAGGCTGAGAATCTAAGTTCTGGAGGGAAGGAAGGTTTAGTGGCTGTTGGGGAAGCCTGTGAAAGCACAGCTCAGAGATGTGCCGCTCACTCAGCTCCCTGCCCACCCTTTAACGTGGGGAGTCTTCCATCAACCCCGAGGAACGATAACTTCCATCTCGGTTCTGTGCTCTTTCTTTGCAAGGGTATTCTTCCCAAGGAGTGACTTCACAGTTGTCTGTCTATCGTCCTCACAGGTGTCAGAAGCAGCCTGTTATCTGGTATAACCATACTGCAGTGAGCAGGAAATCAATGCCCTCTCCAGACAAAATCTGAACCCTCAACTACGAAAATGAAGGGTCAATACCTTCCATTTTCCCAGATCAAATTACCACAAATCAACACACATATAATTATCACCACTCAGTTTTTGGTTATCTTTCAATACAGTGTATGGTTTATTTCCTAGTTAGCCAGGAAGCCACATTAACTGCCTTACTAAGTTTTGTTATAACTTCAAGTCAAACAGTTCCATTCGGTAACTCATTAAATGAAAGTTATTTATACTACTTTCTCATGATTAAGTAATTTGAGGCTCAATCATTAATAATTTGGTGGTTGAAAAAGAAATTTCACAGGGCTGGAGAGATGGTTCAGCGGTTATGAGCACTGGTTGCTCTTCCAGAGGACCTGGGTTCAATTCCCAGCACCCACATGGCAGCTCACCACTGTCTGTAACTCCAGTTCTAGGGGACCGGACACCTAGGCAAAACATCAATGCACATGAAATAAAAATAAATTATTAAAAAAGAAAAAGATGAGGGATGAGAGGGGGATCTGTGGTTGATATGTAAAATGAATAAAAACATTAAAAAAAAAGACAGAGACACTTTGCTGTATTGAACCAACATAAGAAGGGAGGCAGGACAGCAGCACTCAGCAGGAAGACAGCTGCCGGGGAGGGCGCAAGTTACCCTGACCAAGGAAGACCGCGAACATCTTTGTCAAAATGGGTATCTTTTATACTGGAGGAAACGCCTATATTCTACTTTATTTTATTGCACATAAGACTTCACAGAAAATTAGAAAAGCCCCAGCAGAGCCACATTTACCTTCAAGGGATGCACAAATGCCAGGTCATAAAAGATCAGATTGGTACAATCTGTATTTTCTGAAAAATTTAATTGTACAGTATAGTTCTAATATCATTAGAAACAAACTATCTCAACAAGACAGATTTCAGCATTTGCACATTGAAAGGAAATGTATTTCCAACTCTCGCTCTGGATATTTATTTCATATCCCCCACCCCCACCCCTTTTTGTTTTTCAAGACAGGGTTTCTCTGTATAGCTCTGGTTGTCCTGGAACTCACTCTGTAGCGCAGGCTGGCCTCGAACTCACAGAGATCCGCCTGCCTCTGCCTCCCGAGTGCTGGGGTTAAAGGCGTGCACCACCAACCCCCGGCCATATTCACTTCTCTTTTTTTTTCCCCCCAGAGCTGAGGACCGAACCCAGGGCCTTGCACCCAAGCGCTCTACCACTGAGCTAAATCCCCAACCCCTCACTATCTTATAGATCTAGAAATCTACAAGGCTCACAGACAGCATTAGGCCAAAGCTCCCTTTCTGAGCTTCTTGTAATAAAGATGACAACGCATAAAGCAAGGTTTTCTAAAGTGTTCAAGCACAACTATTTTCTGATTTAAAAATTTGAGTTTTAAACCAGGCAGTGGTGGTGCACGCCTTTAGTCCCAGCACTTGGGAGGCAGAGGCAGGAGGATCTCTGTGAGTTCCAGGCCAGCCTGGTCTACAGAGTGAGTTCCAGGACAGCCAGGGCTACGAAGAGAAACCCTGTGGTGGTGGTGGTCTTGGGGGAATCACACAGAAGAGTTCAATCTAAGATACAGAAAAGAGTGATCTGTTTTCCAGAATGAATTTGATCAAATATCAAAATTTGAAATAGAATCTAGAAACAATAACCCATGAAATGCCATTGTATTTAGCCTGATTTGTTAAAGACAAGAACAGAAAGGCACACAAAACTCCCCAAAATACAAAAATGAAAATCAAAACAAGTAAAAGACCAGGAAGTCAAAAGTGATCAAAATATATGAAAAAAAATTCAATTAAAAAAAAATAGCCCAAATCGAATTGTTTCCATCTTCCAGAGTGGCAGGGCTATCCTTTGAGCAATGAGACAGGCTTCACTCTTGGAATAAAGAAACCAGGAGGAAAATTAAACTAAAAATACTAGTCTACCAGTACTGGAAATAACACAAACACACCACAGGAAGGAGTTTAACGTGCCCGTGCCCAGGCGGAGGAGAAAATAGGCTAACGTGGGTTCTATCTTTCCATCTCCTCTGCACCGTTTCAAAGGCTACTGAGTACAGTGAACTCTTTTTCTCGTCTGGTGCCAAGGATGGCGCCCAGGGACTCAGCATGCACCGTGGATGGTGCCACTGAGTCACACCCCAGCCGTGCCTTTGGCATTTAGTCAACACACACACAAACTCCTCCACTCGCTGGTGTAAATAACAAGCTACTGGCCAAAGAGTAAATCCAAAATCAAAGTAAAAGGCCAGCGTGACGCTAACAGTCAAGACTTTGAAGTGTTTATTATAACTGGTTTTTCGAGACAGGGTTTCTCTGTGTAGCCTTGGCTGTCCCAGAACTGTATACTACCTGGGCTGGACTTGAACTCACAGAGATCCGCATGCCTGTTTCCCCGAGGGCTGGGATTGAAGGGGTGCGCCGCCACTGGTGGTGATGTGTTACCTTTTTGATGTTGGGGATACTGCTCATTGTCGAGTACTCTAGCACACTCAAGGGGCTGCGCGGAGACCACAGTCCAATGTTAACAAGCAGCACCGTCAGGGTCTCAACAAGGGAAAGACGACCAATGTAACAGAAGGGCGCGTCAGAATCTCTACAAGGCCAGCTCCCTAGACTAAAGATATGGCAAAATTAGAAACCAGAGAGAATGTGTCACCACTTCTTAGGTCATGAACTGGTATCAGCAGGGTCCTTTCTCTGGTGCTCTGAACCAGGCTCCAAGCTCTCAGCAGCAGCAGTGACCAGCAACTGCAACCAGATGATCTTATCAGCCAGCGTTGCCAGTGCAGGTGAGTAACACAAGGCTGCATGTTCCAGAGTAAGACCTGAATGTGGACAGAGCAGAAAAACAGATCGACATTTCCCAAACATGACTTGGGTTGGCTCCTTGCTTCTTGAGGAGATCATAAGAGTGAAGTAACAATTAAGTGACTGACAACAGCTTTGGGGCTGCTAAAAACTGTCACTTTTCAGCTGCATGCTTTGATTAGATTATACCTGAGAAGCTAAAATGAACTGGAGACCATTTCCATGACCAATCCCTCCTTCCTGTCTTTCTTAAGATTAAACTTAACCTGACAAAAAAAGGAAGATGTTCGCTTTCAGATGTCATCTTTTAACACCCCACTCAAGCCACAGCAGTTCCTTAGTTGTACAACTGAAAATCAAAGTTCAAAAAGGTGATTTTGGGCTCCAAGTCCCATGACCACTAAGTAGCAGTGGTGGAACTGACCACTGGAACTGTGCCCCCACCCAGGGCTCTGTCCCCAGACCACCCGAAGCCTCCCCAGCAAGGCTGCTCCAAGCAGGTGGAGAAAGACACTAGTTTTTTATGGTCACTGCATTCATGACAAATCTTTTTACAATGTATGTTTCCAAAGGACTAAATCAAATCAAACCAAGTGTGGTTTGAATGAAAATGCTTAGTCACCAGGGAGTGGCACTGTTTGGGAAGGATTAGGAGGTGCATTGGAGGGTTTAAGGTTTCAAAAGCCCATGCCAGGCCCAGTATCTCTCTCTCTGCCTGCGGCCAGCAGATTACGATGGGAAGCTCTCAGCTTCTGCTCCAGCCATGCCTGTCTGCTTCGTGTGTTGATGACCAAGGACTAACCCTCTAAAACGCCAAGTCTCCAATTAAATGCTTTTAGTTACCATTAGCAACCCCCAAAACCTAACAGAAGTTACATCTAATGCAGTATTTTCTTTGCTTCATTTTTATCATACTCTTCATTAAGAAACAGTTTTACATTGTACCCTGCTGTGTATCTTTAAAAGTTTTATGAGGTGTTAGCTCCCCAAACATGCCCAAAGCCAGAGCTCAACTGCCTATACTGGAGAAAAAAAAACAAAACAAAACTATAACACAAAAATAGTCTCCTTAGGAGAAAACTTTTCTATTCTGTTAGGCAGACTTATTTAATTCAAGACTAAACCACTGTTTAAAAACAAAAGAGATACAAAGGCTATTCATTGGCCCTAACAGTACCATGGTGCATTAGAAAAATTTAAAAGATAATTTAACTTGGGTGTAGCAGCACACATTTATAATCCCAAACACACAGGAAGCTGAGGCAGGAGGATCAGTCTGGCCTGCATAGTGAGTCTGAGGCTACCTTGGGCAACTTAGGAGTAAGAACTGTCTCAAGAAGCAGCAGATGTGTGTGTGTGGGGGGGGGGGGGGGGGGGGGTAAGAGTTACAGTTAAGTAGTAGTGTAAGTGAATGCATGTGTGGTATATGCAAGGTCCTAGGTCCTATCTGCAGCAACACACACACACAGCACATTTATTTCATACTTATCTTTTTGCTGTTGTTTTAAGACAGGGTTTCTCTGTGTAGCTCTGGCTGTCCTGGAACTCACTCTGTAGACCAGGCTGGCTTTGAACTCGAGATCCACTTGCCTCTGCCTTGCAAGTGTTGGAATTTAGTCAGAGGTCAGTAATATGTCTATGAGGTTTTAGTATGGTTGGAAACTGCAAGATGTGGGGCTGGGAATCAAACTCAGGCCCTCTGGAAGAGCAGCTAGTGCTCCTAACAACTGAGCCATCTTTCTAGTTTATCTTGAAACAATCTCACAACATAGCCCAGGCTGGCCTTGAACTTGTAAACTTCCTATCTCAGCATTCCAAGTGCTGGGATTGTGGTGTGTACCACCATTCCTGGCTCAGAAATATATACTTTATTAACTTTAACAAATCTGATGATCAAGCTACTTTTACTTATAAATATGCCTCCTCCTTGTAGGTGATTACATGACAATCTTCACTGGTCTGACCTGGCCAGCTCTATTCCATGGACACAGACACCACACCTCTAAGATCAATCTTACAATAATTAAACGAAAGAAAAAGTCTTCTCCATGTACTACAGAATACTGACTTCCCCAACTAAATAATCTGCAACAAACATAGATATGGTGGGTAGCTTATGAGTGAATCCATGTTAGTGTGCTTCTGTGTGGCCACATCTGCTTTTCACTTACCTGAGGACAGGCTACATTCAGTTCTCGAGCAGGCAGGATGTCCAAGAACAGCCTTGTGTACATGTATTTGTCTATCAACTTGTGGAAGAGAATATACTATACATATGCTACATCAGGCTAGAAATGCTAAAAAGAAATGAAATTTAAATTTGCGGCAATATTCATAAAAATACACAGGAAGAAGACTCAAGAACAACAGACTTTATTTGAACATAGGAGTTCTATTCCCTGTGAGGCAGCAGGAAGCGCTCGCTGCAGGGACACAGTCCACAACAACAATACTCATCATCGCTGGAAATGCTGTTTTTGGGGGAATTTTGTTATAACTTTAAAAAATTGCATTAAAAAAGATCGACACCAACAGAGACAGATGCGGAGTTTAAAAAACATAAATTATATATCTGCAACAGGACTGTATAAACAAAACACTGTTCAGAGCCACTCTGCGGGCGGGTGGGCACTACTGAAGGCAGAGAGTGCCCAGACGCCTTAAAGTGCAGTTAAGTATCTTGGCTTTATCTTGCAAATTCAGCACTTTCATTGGTCCAGTTTTGACACACCCCAAACCCAACATTAAGGAATGAATCTCAACTTTACAGATTTAGTAGTGACAATTGGAATTTAGTTTCCTTGAAAGAAAACCTTAATGTCTCAGTTCTAATCCCAGACATAGAGAAAGCTATACATTCTGCCATTTTTTTTTAATACCTTCTAGGAAAAGCCAACTGTTTCTTTAATTAAAACATAAACAATAAAAATAAAAACAAGCAGCCTTTTCCTGTGTCCAGATACATCCCAGTCAGCAACAGCATCCTCTGAGAGGCAGATCTGGTTATGGTCCTAGTGTCTAAGAAACACTGTAAACAAAATGAAGAATCTGGTATAGAAAGAATTTTGACATTCATATTTTGACACCATATTTAACCAAAGAAAGCAAAACTACTATTTTTAAAAACACGACTGCCCATGGAGCAATGATAAGTAACAGACTTACCATCTCAGAGGCAGTAAACCTGACATTTATCATGGCAGGGCAGAACCACTTGAGGGTAAAGACAGACAAATAACTAGGGAACAGCTCCTTTGGCCAAAAAACTACATGCCACCCACTTTTACTGCAATGGAAGTCAATTTTCTTAGTTAAGAATTTAAATTAGGGACTAGGGAAATAAGCCAGTGACAGCACTTGCTCAGCATGCTTGAGGCCCTGGGTTTAATCCCCACTGAAGCTACTCTACCGCTGTACAGTTTCTACAGAATAACCACAGTTATGGAGTATGGGGTGTGACTACACTCAGACCCACTCTACTGAGAGCAGACCATTTGTAAAACCAACCACCTGGGAATTCAGAGTTAAATAAAATTGCTAGGTGGATTAAGACTTCAATAAAGCTCATATGTTTAAAGATTAGCCCTTGGGCCCTGGCAGTTGAGAGTTGTTTTTGGACCTAGACCTTTTTGTTTTTCTTCAGGTCTCAGGTTCTATTACTCCAAAACTCAAAGTGTCTGGTCACCATACAATTCATTTACTTGCAAATTCACAATCTTCTTCCAGCCAAACCTCAGACTAAAGTTCTAAGAGCAGACTGACCTGAGACCTGTGCCCCTCTCTGTTACCTCGAGGACACGTGTGACTGCAGAAGTCCATCATCTGCCCAACAAGGACAACACAGTGGAGAGGAATGGGTTAGAGCAACTCTCTACTCGTAAAGCGAGAGATGAGGTGGTGCGCAATAAAGAAAAAACAAAACAAACATCAACTGAACAGAATTCAAGTGGGGGCCCCACAGGATTAAAAAGGTGACGAGCAGGGTGTGGTGGCCCACACCTTTAATCTCAGTGCTTGGGAGGCAGGGGTTGGGAGATCTGAGTTCCAGGCGAGCCTGGTCCACACAGCAAGTGCCAGGCCAGCTAGGACTACAGAGTAAGAGCCCATCTAAACAAACAAAATTTCTAGGTGTGTGGTAATAAAAGAAGGAGGCTTGCTTTTAAATGCCTCCTTCTCCTTTTAGATCAACTCAACTGACTGCCATGTGCCTTTCTTCTATACTTCTGATACTGATAAAATAGTAAAGTCAAAAGGCATGACAAGGCAGAAAAATAAAAGAATCAAGGTACAAAAAAACCCTCCAAAACTGAAAAAAAACCCAACCAACCAAAAAGTCAACCCCCCCAAACAACTGAGGTTTTTACTGACTTAGAAGCTACAATTTGCCAATGCCCAGGATGTGATGCTTTGGATGGCAAAAGTACCAAAATTTATCAGTCTTCCCATCGAAGACCTGATGGATGGACACAGATGTTCAAATTTATCCGACTAACCTACAACATCCCCATTTAAAATGAAGTAGAGCCTACGGTAAAGTGCCCAGACATCCGGAGGTAACTAACACCTGGAAACAGGCAACACTCCGCTAGCACCTGGAGGGCTCCATGGAATGACGGGACCAGTGGCTGGACTAGCCTTCCAAGTGGTGGCCCACTCTCGCGGGTTTAAAACTTCCCTGCTGCATGTAGCAGCGTAGGTCCATGTGTGGCAGCACCGAAACGATGCTATACCAACACTGATGGAATTCACTTCCCAAGAGCGGCTCCTTAATTTTATTACCACACACCTAGAAATTAATTACCGTCACGGGACACTGGCAATGGTTCTCAGATGAGCCCAAATCCAAAACTGAATCAATTTTCCAAAGGTACCCGCTGTTTAAGCTCCAAACCTCTTGTCTACTTCCCCCAGTGTGTAGAATGTTGGGAGCTGTAGGCAACAAATCTCAGTGCCAATCATAACAAAGAGAGTTAGTCCTCGGGACTCTGCGGCTCCCGGTTGCTACTCAATGGATTGCACTCCTGGCAAACTACTAACCCTGACCAAATCCACAAGACAACACCACCACGAGAGCAGAGGAGGAGATCCATGCACAGCCATTTCAGGGTCTCTTGGGGCTATGATACAGTGATGATTCAAGGTAGGAGGACACCGGCGAAGGAGGGCAACCACGTGACACAGTCCACAGAAGACCAGAGAGCGCCGCGCTCCTAGCTAACAATCCACACTTGAGTTTCTTTTGGCTCACTGACTGTTACACCAAGTTCTTGTGTTAAAGCACCTGTCTTCAGACTGTCACTTTTCTGACCACACATTGAGATGTGAGCAGGATAGTGCAGAAAACAGCAATTTTACGAATACTTCACCCAAAGCACAAACTTTTGACATCAAAAAACATAAATCACATAATGTACGAATATTGCTTTTTATCTTTTTATATATACTTGGTTCAATGCATTTACCTATCAATTCTTACTTGGGAGAAGAACAGTCACAAGATTGACATTGCTGGGGAAATGTCAACAATCCCTTTGGTCCCAAAGCTGAAAACAGCTGAGAAAAGCAACATCTAGAAAAGGGAAAGAAGAAACAGAGGCCACCAAAGAATCTTTTGAACATCCTGTTTGCTACTTTCAGAAAATGTAACATTGGTATTATAAAATAGTCATTTTCATATAAAAGATGGTTTTCTTGCAGCATCAATCACATCTCCCTTCAGAAATCATGTTTGCAGGGATTAGGTTTTATGTTTGCTTGTTTTTAAACGAGTCTAATTTGAAAACAAATGAAAATGTGACTTTGTTCCTCCAAAAGTAGAGACCTTCCATGTTTCAGCACTGCGGCAGCGGCCTTCATGCGTAGGGCAGAGCACTCACAGGGGATGCATTCTTCCAGCAGCCTCGTTGTCACACATCACTGGAAAAGCCAAAGCACTTCACAGCCAACCGGGAGGACACGATACCATCACAGTCACGTGATCTTCAGGGGTTCCCAGGAACCAGCACCAGAACTGGGACCTATCCTTCAGCTTCCTCAATTGGTTCTGGTGGTGCATGGAGGGAGGCGGATGGCAGGACTGTGCTGGTTCCTCGAGACACCCTGTCCTGCTCTGTGTTTGCAGACAGGGAGGCCATGGAGATGGGCTGAAGCAGAGTGGTTGTCATGCCAGTGGTGACCGTCAGGCTGTGACCAGAGCCCTTGAGGGTAAGATCTGGTGTGGGGAGAAGCGGCTTGAGGATGCTCACGAGGCAGAAAGCAGAGCCACTTTTAGGAATGAAATTCACCTTGTTTTTGTCAGGACAGTAAAAGGCTGGAATTTCATGAAGTTGTTTTGGCCTGGATACAAAACAGACAATCCACTACTGTAAGTCACTGAATACTGGAAATAATTTACCACTTTTTAAATACAGGCACATTTTAAAAAAATAGGTAAATAAGATATGGATTTCCTAAAGCAAAAGAAAACCAACATGCATAGAGACAAATAAGTTTTCCAACATGACTTTTCCAAGATTCTGAAAAGAGACGACAAAGAAATTGACTATATAGAGTCTGGTTTTGTTTTTGCTAAATTACATCCCTACAGGACTACATCTTGATGAGCAAAGTTTTTCAAGTATTCTTTTTTGCTTGTTTGTCCTGGGGGTTTTTGTTTGTTTTGTTTTGCTCGAGAAAGAATCTTACCATGTGGACCTGGCTGTCATGAAACTTGCTCTGTAGACTGACCTTGAACTCATAGAGATCCTCCTGCCTCTGCCTCTATTTTAGTGCTAGGCTTAAAGCATGCACTTCCACACCAGCTTTTTCAAGTATAATTAAAAATTTCTTGGGCATTCTTCTGAGTCAACTATTAAGATTTTCAGAAATATAAGGTAAATGTGAAATCAAAGTAACAGAAAGTGTGCTTCAGTGTTTTGTGATGTTGGGGATGGAAACACCCAGGGCCTCAACCATTGAGCTCAGTCTTCAAAGTTTTTTTTTTTTTTTTTTTTTAATGTGCACTGGTGTTCTGCCGTGGGTGCTGGGTCCCTTGCAGAGTTACAGACAGTTGTGAGTTGCCATGTTGGATGCTGGGAATTAAAACCGGGTTCTCTGGAAGAGCAGCCAGTGCGCTCACACGCGCTCGCGCTCTCTCTCTCTCTCTCTCTCTCTGATTTATTTATTATGTATAGAGTGTTCTGCCTGCATGTATGCCTGCATGCCAGAAGAGGGCACCACTTCTCATTACAGATGGTTGTGAGCCACCATGTGGTTGCTGGGAATTGAACTCAAGACCCCTGGAAGAGCAGCCAGTGCTCTTCACCTCTGAGCATCTCTCCAGCCTGTCTTCAAAATTTTCAATGAAGCAAGATTCTTCCCTGTTGCCAGGTCCTCCAAAAACTATCTCCCCCCCCCCAAAAAAAAAGTATTTTTGGTCTTAATGGTATTCCATGAAAATTTAAAAATTGCAAAAATTAAGTTGTTAAAGTAGCATGAAACTATCACAGAATTAAAATAAAATCAAGGGGAGAGAACCGTCTAAGACAACTTTGATGGAAAAGACCCTGTGAACCGAAGATAAAAAGATTGTTCTCCGCTCACAAGATGGATGAAGGTGAAGGCTGCCAGGGCTGACACCTCAAGTTCAATCCCTGGGATCCAATGACAGACGAGAACTGATTCCTGCAACTGTCCTCTAATCTCTGCACACACACACAGTGGCACACTCGCCCATGCACTTACACTTCTGCACAGCACACAGAATTAGTCACTAGTCTTTTAAAGTACTGTTCTCATCTCTCCCAAGGACAACTGAGTTCAATAAAGATGGCAGTATGCCAAGCTGTAGAGACTCTAAGAACAAAGTCCAAATTCTCTAGAAGCAGACACAAACTGAAGAGCTCTTTTGGAGGGGGGCTCTGTAGACAAAACCTTTTCAATATAATTAGTCTCCTTTGTAATGCGACATTATTTATGGATTTAAAACATTGTTTAGAGAAGGGATCCATATATTTATTTACTGACTGAAAAACTGTGCCTGGCACAGGTGACTGCAGGAGAGTTGACAAACACGGTAAACATGGTTTGTAAAGGTTCAGAGGCAAGGTAAGGAGAGCGGGTCTGTGAAGGGAGTCGGGTCTGAAAGGAGGAAGGCTTCCTCAGAGTAAACAGCAGACATGCAGCCCGGGCTCCACCTACAGTGCACTGGGTGTGCAGGGGTGTTCCTGACAGTGCACTGGGTGTGCAGGGGTGTTCCTGACAGTGCACTGGATGTGCAGGGGTGTTCCTGACAGTGCACTGGGTGTGCAGGGGTGTTCCTGACAGTGCACTGGGTGTGCAGCTTCCACTGACTGACACGAAACACCCCTCCAAAGATATTTCACCAGTACAGCCAAAGAACAAAAGAAAGCACAGAATTTAAGTCAGTCGAAACAGGTCAAATACTAGCAATGTCACAATGCTTCTGGGTTTTATGATAAGAACACACATCCAATTTTTACCTAGAATATCACTTGTAATAAAGTCA